>JAULBY010025951.1:0-17080 GCA_032358315.1 Ophiocytium majus | reverse complement strand
GCCGGCTGGTGGGGCTGCAAAGGAATTTATACTTCAAAGTATGTTTATATTGTATTTATTTGTGTACATGGACCAAAGGGAGCTGCTGGCAGCGGTGCAGGTGGGGGCGGTGCTGCGGGGGGGGGGGGGGGGGAGAGGTGAGAGCGCTGGCCGGCGGTGGCGCATGGGGTTGCAAGAAAAATATATGCATGTACTTCAAAGTATGTTGATATATATTACTTGAAGTATATTAATTTGCGTACAAGGAGCAAAAGGGAGCTGCTGGTGGCGGCGCAGGTGGGGGCTGCACTGCGGGGGGGGGGTCTTATGGGCAGCAGCGGCGGAGGGGGGCGGGCGCAAAGGTGAGAGCGCCGGCCGGCGGTGGCGCATATGGTTGCAAAGAAACAGACTTCGAAGTACATTTCGATATTTACCAACAAATCTTAGTTGGGAGGTGATGTCAAAAGATGGCCACACGTGCTGCCATTTGGCAAACCCACGCTCACCTACCACAAGTCTGCCTCCGACACAAGGCAAACTGCGCCACTCCCTGAGTCACACAGGCACGGGGCCGGTTCCGACTTTTTGCAGCAAATGGCTACGCATTTGGAAAAAAAATTGGCGCGGATATCCACGTGGTGGCAGGGGCGGACGACCCCCTGCCACCCGCCCACCACCCCCGGTGGTGCACTGAACACTGTTGCAGGCATAGCTGCGCCATAACCTGTGTCACCGACCCTTCGCCCACTCACCCTTGGCATGCTCGCTGACCCAGCCTGCGTGCGCATGCAGCAGCGCCTCTGCTCCGCACCAAGTGGCGCTGCCACCAGCGCGCTGCGCGCAGAAACTGCTCAGCCTGTGATTTCCCTTTCACTGACGCTCCACCAACTACCCACTTGCCATGTCGCTGCCGCTGCGCCCCCTCGCCCGCTGCACGCCCCCCCGCCCCACCCCCCGCCGGGGCGCCGCACAGCATTCATGCCGCCGCCGCCGCCACCAGCGCACAAGGGCACGAGTGGCGATTTCGTCGGTTTCAGCGGCAGTTACGGCGGCGCGTCTGGGAGCGTGTACCAGGAGGCGCTGCACGTGGTGCTGGCGGCGCACGCGGAGGTTCCTTTTGCCCCCGGGGCGTTCTGGCACCAGGTGCGGGGTGGTGACACGGGGTGCGCTGCACAACTTGAAGTACTTGAAATATACTACTTCAACTAGTAGTGCTACTGGAGGGGCGCCCCCTCAGCGCTGCGGGCGCTTGAGGGCCTTGTGATAGGTTGTGCATAGCATACATGGCGCGTCGTCACATGGCCACTCACCGTTCATAGCAGACCCAACCTCTCCTGGTGTCTTCCCCACACAACACCCTGCGGCTCTTGCGCGCCCACAAGTGCAAGTGAATAAAACTGCTGTAGTACGTGGAAGATGTGAAAGAAGCCTAACAGGTTATCAAGCCCAGATACCCTTGTGGCTGGGGCAGACTGCCAAGTCCGCGGGGGTGCTTTGCCCACCTGCGTGACACGTGGTCGCACACATGCATTGAATTTGAAGTTGTTGAAGTTGAAGTTCTTGTGTTAGTCACAGAGACATGAAGGCATGTGCGCACCATGCAAACTACGGACAGCTCAGTCGGGCGGTTCAGCAGCGAGACGTGCCTGCGCACTTCAAGGGCGGGCGCGGCACCAAGCTGAGGCTTGCGTCTAAACTTCACAGATGCTGCTGCACGTGTTGCTCCGCCCCCCCCCCCCCCCCCCCCCCCCCCGCTGCAGGCACGCCTGCTGCTGCTTCACGAGTGGCACAAGCATTGAAGTTGCGGTTGAAGTTTGTATCTAAGCTTCCCATATGCTGCTGCGCGTGTTGTGCGGCCCGGGTGCAGGGGCGCCTTGAAGTTGAAGTTTGTATCCTGGCTTCACAGATGGTCTGTTCTCCCCCCCCCCCCCCCCCCCGCGCGCTGCGGGCGTGCCACTGCCGCTGCACGCGTGCCTGCTCAACAGGGAGGACGTCGGCGCATGCATTGAAGTTGAGGTCAAACTTGAAGGTGAAGTCGAAGTTGAAGTTTTTATCTAAGCTCCACAAGATGCTGCTGCGCGTGTTACGCAGGCACGCCTGCTGCTGCTCCATGAGTGGCTGCTCAACAGGGAAGAGGTCGGCGCTGCGCGCGCCGTTGAGGAGCTCCTCAGGTAACTTCAACTTCAGCTACAACTTCAACTTGTACTTCAACAGCTTCTCCGGCACAACCCATCAGTGCACCCCGCGTGCGCCGAGCTCCACGAGTAGCTAGCCGCACGCACACTGTACTTCAACTGTTAACTTCAACCAGCGCCTGCTGCAGATGCCTTATTGCACATCATCATCGCTAGTTTGGGTGGTGTGCGCACGGCAACGGGCGGCGCTCGCGTGCTCAGCAGCGGGACCCCCCCACACGCATCTGTACATTGTTTGTGTGGCCTTCAAATGGGCACCAGGGTGATGGTGCCCACATGCTCAGCAGCCCCGACCAACCCCTAACACTTTTGTATGGCTTCCATGTGCGCGCACCAGGGGCGCGTCCGTGCGCGGCGGCGACGGCCTGTGCGCCACCCCCCCCCCAACAATTTTGTAAAGTTCTCTCAGTGCTCAGCAGTGCCGCCCGCCGCCCCACCCCCTAACACTTTTGTATGGCTTTCATGTGGGTGCACCAGGGGCGCGTCCGTGCGCGGCGGCGACGGCCTGTGCACCACCCCCCCCAACACCTTACCTTTGTATGGCTTTCACGCGGGCACCAAGGGCAATGGTGCTCAGAACCTGATTATTGGATCAGAACCCCCCCTCCCTAACACTTTTGTATGGCTTTCATGTGGGCACGCCAGGGGCGCGTCCGTGCGCGGCGGCGACGGCCTGTGCGCCATCACGGCGGCGGAGGCGCGCTCGCGTCTGCAGCTCGCGCGGCAGCACTTGGCGGAGGGCATGTGCGAGGAGGCGGCAAGGCTGTGCTCGACCACAGCAGATGCGTGCCTGCGGGCAGGGCACGTGCTTGCGCCGGTGAGGGGCCGGTTGTTCCGTCTGTGGCCTGTCGAGCGGACGCGAGCAAGCCATGTACTACTAGTAGTACTACTGTAGTGTATACATGTAGCATCTGCCACTTATGTGTAATTTGGTACTTAACATACAGTGTACTTCGAAGTATCGTATATATATGCCACGGCGCACGCGTGCCTGCGGGCGGGGCACGTGCTTGCGCCGGTGAGAAGCGCGCTGTTCCGTCTGTGGCTTGTCGGGCGGACGCAAGAAGACCATAAGCTTCTCACTACTTGCTGCTTCACTGAGGTATCCGTCACTGATGTGTACTTAATTGGTACTTAATGAAGTATACTACGGTAGCACTTCGAAGTATATACCGGTATAGGTAGTATACTTTGTACTACTACTACGAAGTATGAAGTCTGCCACAATGGACGTGTGCCTGCGGGCAGGGCACGTGCTTGCGCCGGTGAGGGGCCGGGTTGTTCCGTCTGCGGCCTGTCAAGCGGACGCGAGCAAGCCTCATCCCCGCCACCGTGTACTAGTGTAGTACATATGATATTACTGCAGTGTATACTCCATAAAGTATACCAGTATACTTCGAAGTACAGTGTATATTCAAACGCCACGGCGGACGCGTGCCTGCGAGCGGGGCACGTGCTTGCGCCGATAGAAGCGGGCTGTTTCTGTGACTTGTCAAGCGCACGCGAGCAAGCCATACATCTGCCACCAATCTGTACAGTGGTTTTGATGTAGTGTATGCCACAGCGGCGAGTCTCCGGGGGCGGGGCGCGCGCTTGCATAGAACCTGAGAGGCGGCTTCCCCAAGTTCCCCTACCATTCAGTATAGCTGGCAACACAAACCATTGGGGGGGGGGGGCATACTTCTAAAGTACTTGTACAGCTCTCTGAACAAAGTACCAAAGTGGTAGTTGAAATGGCCAAGGACCCGTATAGCAAGTCACGAGTGCACTGTCACACCAGCAAGTAAATAAAAAAAACTAGGCAGGAGGACCTGAGCGGCCGTCAGCTCAGAGTGGACCTGCCAGGGCTGGTCATCTTCAAAGGCGCCGGTCAGCGCAGCACGCCATTGTTGGGTGGCACTTGAGGGTAGCGAGCTAGTAGAATAACTGTGCTCATGTGGGCAGTGTGTACACATTCATCAGACAGCCATATTTACAAACTACTGTAGTACTACCAGTCAAGCCCTAGCCCGCTGGCGGCTCAGGCCTGCCTGCTACAGCAGCACTTATTGCTCTTGGTTCGTCAAAGCGGTGAGTTCGTGTGCATACATACGCTGCCGGGCATGTGCCACCACCACGAGCGTGCTGGCATGCATGGCATGGGCTCTTGCACGCCCACGGCCGCAGATAAATGAAACGACTAGAAGGTTACTACTTGCAGTGCTTGAAGAAGTGCATTAGCAAATCAGCTGCGCTGACATGTGCGGCGTCTGCTCGCGCGCGCTGCGCAGGTGCGCGCGCGAGCGCTGCTGGCACAGGCAGACAAGACCCGTGCTCGTGTGCCAGCGTTTGCAAACCAATACACCACCAGACTTGTGAAGTATTCACAAAGTAGTACTAGCAGCAACATGCCAGGCCTCCCTTAGAGTACTGAGCATTCCCAGTTTTTCGCTACCTGTCTGATTTTCTGGTCACACGCACCGTGTGCAAAGGGCTTTCCGCGCCCTAAGCGGAGTTTAATAGTAGTACATGCACGTACATGCCACCTTCATGTGAGCCGCACTTGCGCACACACATCTACTGTCTTTTAAAAAACCTCTCGATTCTGAACCATGCCTAACGCACATGCAAGCGGTGCGTCCCCTGCACCTCTGTGCAAGCTGCTCATGTCCACCTGAACACATGCTTTTACTTCAAAACACCCACAACATGCCAACGACGCTCCCCCTGACCTGTGCATAAGACCTGCTCGTTCATGGACATTCATTCATGAACATCCAGGGGCTGACCTGCGTCCACTGGATCTCGTCCTGCTCGTACGTACGGGCTCTTGGCGCACATCTTTGCAAGCATGCCCAACCCAACCCACGCCATGATGCATCCATGAACGCCCATAATTCATTCATGAACACGCATGAACATGTGAGCGGCCCGCCCCACCTGCGTCCACTGGATCTCCTCCTGCTCGCACGGGCTCATGCCCACCCCAACACCTCTCATCAGTACACGCTCGAAATTCGTTCATGAAGATCCAGGGGCTGACCTGCGTCCACTGGATCTCGTCCTGCTCGTACGGGCTCTTGGCGCACATCTTTGCCTTCTGGATCGGCGGCTTATCCGGGAGCACGGGCTTGGGCGCGGGCGGCAGCTTCACGTCGCTGCTGGAGATGGTGGTCACGCGCGCATTGTTCAGGTCCACGAGGAAAAGCACGCCCGTGGTGGGGTCCATGCTGATGTCGACAAAGCCATTGTCCTGCAGAACGAGCTTGGGGTTGACCAGGGGCGTGAGGTTCGCCTTGCCGGGGTCGGCGGGGGGCGTGGGGTAGCCGCCCTTGGGCCTGCTCAGCAGAGCGGAACGCACATGCAGGGGTGGTGCTCAGCAGCAGTGGGGGCAATGCTCAGCAGGTGCTCAGCAGCGGCGGCGGCAGCGGTGCTCAGCAGCACCACCAGTGCTCACCAGCGTTGCTCCGCAGTGCCAGCGCGGCACACCAGCGGTGGCGGCGGTGCTCAGCAGCAGCCGCAGTGCTCAGCAGCAACTGCGGCAGTGCCCAGCAGCTGCGCAGAGGTGGCACACGCCCATACCCGAGGAGCACCAACGCCATTTGATCCAGCCCTGTCACCCTCCCAGCCACCCTTTTTCACAGTCCACGCTGCGCCGTGCGCATCTAGCGTCCTGACTAGTTCAGTTGAGAGAAACTACGTGAGTGCGCGTGCAGGTATCGCTGCGCCGGCGTCAGTCACGGGGGCAGCATACGCGAGGTGCGCTGAAGTGCACACGTTGAGTGCCAATGCATGCGCCTCCAAAGCGTACCGCCACCACGCGTGCCTGTGCCTCCGCCACACACTCCAATTTTAACTGACCTGCGGGGCAAGTGCAAACTAACAGGCAGTGCGGTGCCATGCGCACCACACGGCGGCTCCCCACCAGGCACGTCCGTGTGCAATGGGTGCTAGACAGGGCGCCGCTAAACCGCGTGCGCACGCACTTCAACAATCGCTTAGCTGTACTTCAACACTATTGTACTTCAAGTACACGCACGCAGGCTTCCCTTAGAGTACGCAGTGCCACAGTGCTGAGCATTGCCAGCTTTTTCGCCACCTGTCTGACCTTCTTCTGGTCACACGCACCGTGTGCAAAGGGCTTTCCGCGCCCTAAGCGAAAATTTATAGAAGTACAAATTTTGTCACTTGTTGTGCTGCTGTACAGTACAGCGCAACAAATCTGAGCTACTGCCGTCGTTGAGGGCTAGCCTGCCACTCTGCTGGCAGCGCCCGGCGCCGCGCCCGCCCCTGATGCGCACAAGCACGTCTCGCTGCCAAGCGCGCCCTACCCGCCCGATTAGTGTACCCTTGGTTTGTGCCAGCGCGCACATGAGCCCATGTTTCTGGTCGCGTACACAAACTTCAACACTTGACTTGAAGTCCGTGATTCAGTTTCCCGCGCTCCCAACGCACCACTGCAGTAACAATAGCCCAGACAGCGCGCGCACACGCACAGTGACGCACAGCAGCAGCCCGCGCCGCCCCCCGTGCGTGCGCTCACCAGTACCACATGGACTTATTGGTGTGGTCAATACAGTACCAACCCCTCAGGCACCACACAACCACACACACAATTCTGCTGAGCAGCGCCCCCCCCCGCACACACACACAACTCACCAGTACCACATGCATCCCTTTGTGTAGTCAGTGTACTTCTGAAGTAATACCAAACCCCCAGCCAGCACACACACGCACAGTGCTGCTGGGCAGCCCCCGCCACACTCACCAGCACCATATGCACTTCTTTGTGTGGTCAGTATACTGTTAAGTACCAGTACTACCAGCAAAAGTAGGTAGCACCAACCCCCCAGCCAGCACACACACACACACGCACACACACACACACACACACACAGTGCTGCTCAGCAGCAGCCCCCCCCGCACTCACCAGTACCACATGCACTTCTGAGTAAGGTCCGTATACTTCGTAGTACCAAACCACCAGCCAGCACACACACACACATACACATACACGCACACACACACACACACAGTGCTGCTGAGCAGCCCCCCCCCCCCGCCACTCACCAGTACCACATGCACTTCTGCGTGTGGTCCGTGAAGAAGAGGCCGCCCTGGTACTGCGCGTTGAGCGCCTTCCCTGTGTATACGTGGATGCCCGTGATGGACGCGAGCCCAACCTCGCACACAGGGTTCTCAGGGTCCACCGCGGCTCCGCGGTACTCGTACAGGGGGGCGCGCCAGTTGGGGTCGGCGCCGGCGCCGCCCTCGATGGCCGCGTACACGCCCGCACACGTGTCCCAGCCCTGCGTTCGGCGGCAGACGACAAACAGCGTCGCATTGTAATGAATTTTACGAAGCATATAAATATATATATATATAGACATATATACTACAATTACTTCTATAGTAACAAGTGTGTGTTACTGTATGGTGTCATGTGGTTGCGGGGTCGGAGCCGGCGCCGCCCTCGATGGCCGCGTACACCCCCCCGCACAGGTCCCAGCCCTGCGTTCGGCGGCAGCAGACAGTACTGTGTTATGATTAGTGTGTGATGGTACATGGTTTCATGTGGTTTTGTGGCGCCGCCCTCGATGGCCGCGTACACACCCACTCACGTGTCCCAGCCCTGCGTTTGGCGGCAGACGATAAACAGCGTCGCATTGTGATGAGTTTTACACACCCGCGCACGTGTCCCAGCCCTGCGTTCGGCGGCAGCGGACAGTATATGTGGTATGATTAGTGTGTGCTACTTGGCCTTTGATACATGCTTTCATGTGGTTTTGTAGCGTCGCTGGTACATGGTTTCATGCGGTTTTTGTGGCGCCGCCCTCGGTGGGCCGCGTACAAGCCCGCGCACTGCGTCCCAGCCCTGCGTTCAGCGGCAGCAGACAGCGGTAGTTGGCATGGTAATGTGTTATGATTAGTGTGTGTCACTTGGCCTCTGGTACATGCTTTCATGTGGTTTTGTGGCGCCGCCCCTTGACGCGCCGTGTGCACAGCCCTGTGCGCGGCGGCAGCAGACAGTGATAATGTGACTTATCAATGTCATCCCCCCTTAGTGTGTTCTTGGTTGGCCCTCTTGTACACGGTTCCATTTGGTTGGGGGGGCACGTGGCGCGACGCGCAGAGTACGTCACGGCGAATGGGCATGTGGCTGCGAAAGCCGCGTGGTTTTGTTTGGTGCAGGGAACTGCGACGCGCACGTGCTCAGCGCAGTGCACGCGCAGCCAGGGGGCACCAGCTCCGGCGCCGGCGCCACACCACCCCCCCCCGCCCCCGCGCGCCCACCGACTGGCGCATATGCGCATGCTCCAAAACCACATGGTTCCATGTTTGACTACTACTACTACTAGTAGTAATCTGAAGTACTACCATAACTACTAGCTGACCTGCCCTGGCAGGTCGAGCCCTAGGTAGCCTGCGGGCGCCCGCTAGCCCTGTTCTTTGTCCGTACACATACCTTGTCGTGCATTTGACTCGTGTCATGGCCGCCAGTGAGCGTGCTGGCATGCACATGTCATGGGCTCTTGCACGCCCCCAAGTGCAATTAATTAAAACTACGAGCGGTACTGTTGCGAGTACCTGCGCGAGCTCCATGGTCTTGCGGTCCGCGTCCTGCTGCGACTCCCACGGGAAGGGGCGCACGCCCTCGTTGCACGGCCACCCCAGGAACTCCGCGGCGGCCGTCTTGGTGTCGAAGGAGAAGATGCGCTCCGTGAGTGTGCCGTCGCCGTACCCCACGTCGCCCACGTACCCCATGCCGTCGGCGCCAATGTAGTGGCGGAAGGGGTTGCGCAGCCCCTTGGCGAGCACCTGGTACTTCTTAGTGAGGTCGATGTTCACGCCCGTGCGGTAGTCCGCCTGCGCGATGGCCACCACCTTGCCGTGAATAAACTCGTTGCGCGCGGACCGCCACGACCCCTGCGGCATGCCGAGTGCGGGCTCGTAGCACGCGTCATCGTTCGGCATCCCCGGGTCAATGTTCTGGTACAGCGCGTTGTCGCCCGTGGTGAAGCTCAGCCGGCCGTCCGGCATGATGAACAGGTTCCCCGTGCCGTGCGTGGACGAGCCGCCGCACTGCCCCGTCCAGATGACGCCGCCCTTGGCGAACGTGTAGCCGGCGGCCACGTCAAAGTCAATGCGCGCAATGCGCGCCCAGTGCTCGCACTGCTGCCCCCCGTAGTTTCCAGGCGCGGCGGCGGTGGACTTGCCGGGGGCGGAGCCGATCGCCGGGCAGTCGTAGAAGCCCCAGGGCTGGCCCCACTGGGGCCGCTGCGCCTGCAGCGCGGCGTTGGGGTTGAGGTACCAGGACTTCTGGGCGTTGGTGCCCGACTGGGCGACGTACGCGGGGTCCGCCCCGTAGAGGGCGTAGCCCGTGGGGACCTGGGGGAAGTCGGGGTCGAACACGAAGGAGGTGAGGCCGTGGTCGAAGGAGTCGTACACCTCGGGCCCCAGGTCGAGCTCGAAGAGGAAGTCGTCCTCCGCCTGCTCGGTGGTGGCGTACAGGCGCATGAGGCCCTCCTTGAAGAGCACCATGACGTGGGGGGTGTTGGGGGAGAAGCGAAGCGCTGTGGGCAGCTTTCCCAGGGCACCGAAGTTCCAGTGCATGGTGATGACCATCTGGCCGTCGGGCTGTGGTCATCGTGGCGGTATGGTGGTGTGGGTGGCGGTGGTGTGGCGGCGGCGGCGGCCGGTGGTGGCGTGGCACCAGCACGCGACCAGCGCAAAATAGCAGCAGCAGGAAGGAGCATGTACGCAGCGTTAGGACAGGTGCCCAGACTAGTCAGGTGATCAGCAGGAAGGCTGCTGCGACGCTGGATGCCGACAGCGCGCAAAGTCCGTGCCTGAAGCGCGTGCGTGCTGCTATTTCTAGCTCATGCTCGTGGAGCAGGGCGTTAGTTTTGCAGGTAACTGTTAGGCACCCGGTGGGTGCGACTGCATGCATGTCTGCCATCTGAGGAGCTACGGCAGCGCTGGGACGGCGTCAGAGCCGCCTTCCGCCTAGCTCAGGCGTGGTGGGTACGCCGCTGCGGTCCAGGCACCCGGCAGCTAGAACAGCTTGTGGATATTTTTCAGCTTGGGACGGTGATGTGTGTGTGCAACAACGCCACGACGCACCGAGCCAGGGATGGCATTCTTGAAGCCCGTGACTTTCTGGCCGCCAGCTCCCCCTAGCAAGGAGAGGCAGCTGAGGGCCAGGCAGCCCAACGCCGCGGAGAAGGGTCGTCCCCTCATCGCCACCGGGGCCCCGTCAGGCCGCGGCACACGCAGGCAAGCCGCCCCCCTTTCTCCCACGTTTCCTGCCGATGTCTGCCGGATCCTCTCACAGGTCCTTTTTTGTTGGCGGCGGCGCCAGGGGCATGCACGCCAGAGGCAGCGGCGGTGGCACCAGTGCCCAGCAGCAGCAACGCCAGCCTCCTCTTCGATCCAGCTGTGCAGGGGTGTGGGTGTCGGCACGACCGCGCCGGCACACGCACAACAATGTGTGCAACAGGTAAACACACAACCGTTGAGCGCTGGCTAACGTTTCATGCACAAAGTTCTGAGTTCAGTCTGAAATTCACACGCCCAGAATTCATGATCATTCACTGTCATGAGTGCCACTTTTTAAATTTAGTGCTGCGTGCGCGCAACCTTGGGGGGGGCGCTGCTGTCGGCGGCGAGAGTGCACGGTGCCGTGCCTGCCTGACGGAGGCGAAGTGCGGGCGGCGGCAGATCTGCCCGCAGCTCCTGCGTGCTTGGCGCAGCAGCTGCTCCTTTGCCACCACCAAACACTTCAGGTTCAACATCGCCCGTGCGCTGTGTGGGCTGCTGCTGTCAAGCAGAACGCCCTGCCAGCTGCCTGCCTGAGTGACTGTGTGTGGTACTGACTGCCAGGCAGTGGAGACGCGGCAGTGCGTGCTCGCCTGGCGCGCGTTGGCAGAGGTCAGGCGCGCGGCTTGGGTGGCGGGTGCTTGTGCACGAAAACACCCTTTCGTTGCCGTGCAGCCACCTGCCACCGTTGGCGTGGAGACTGCTGTAGAGGACAGCGGGCAGCGGCTGGCGTTGCCCCCATCACCATGGACAATGCCCCCGTCACCATCGGACAGTACCGTCTGTCCAAAACTTTGGGCATTGGCGCCTTTGGCAAAGTCAAATGTAAGTTTGTTAAAGCGCGAAAGACCCCCCGTGTGCCATGCTCTGCACGCTGGGAAGAGGCAGAAGGGCCAGCGCAACCAGCACCACTGCTGCTGCGCAGCCGTTGCTGCTGAGTTTCTGCCTCAACGCCATGCCCCCTGCAGACTAAACCCCCAAGCTCGCCCGGCGGCACCACCTGAGCCCAGCCCTGCTTGTGCGTGGCTGCTGCGCTGCTGCTGCTGCTGCTGCTGCTGCTTCCCGGCAGTGGGGGAGCATGTCATCACCCAGACCAAGGTCGCCATTAAAATCCTTAACAAGGCAAAGGTCACGGCGCTTGACATGGTGGAAAAGGTGGGTGCAGGGGGGAGCACAGTCGGCAACACCATTCTGTTTTTTGCGCACTTGGCTCTGTTTCCTGAGAGTCATAGCGCACGACACATGACGCTGAGTCGCAGCACCACCTGAGGCGTTTCAGTTGACAGGCCACTGGGCCGCCCCACAGTCGCCGACCAAACTCCTTCACGCCACCACACAAACACACACCGTGCCCCTGTCCACGTGCTAGCCTTGTGCCAGCTTGGTGCTGTGTTCACCGCCGTGACCGCCGCCACCGCTGCCGCCGCTGCGTGCCTGCCGACCAGGTGCGGCGCGAGATCAACATCCTGAAGGTGTGCAAGCACCCGCACATCATACGGCTGTACGAGGTCATCGACACGCCCACGGACATTTTTGTCGTCATGGAGTACGCGCCTGGGGGGGAGCTGTTTGACTACATTGTGAGCAAGGGCCGCCCCGCGCCGGACGATGCTCAGCGGCTGTTCCAGCAGCTAATCAGCGCCGTGGAGTACTGCCACTTCCACCACATTGTGCACAGGTGGGGGTTGGCGTGTGTAAATGTTTATTTACAGGTGTATACTTCGAAGTACACGTGGCGTACAGATACACCACTTACTGTAGTAGAGGTATGTATGCCAGTTTTATTTACTTGCACTTGGGGGCGTGCGAGAGAGCCCATGCCATGTATACCAGCACGCCCACCGGTGGCCATGGCAAATGCATGGCAGTGTATGTATGCGACCACAGAAAGGGCTAGCGGGCGCCGGCAGGCTACCTGAGGCTCGACCTGCCAGGGCAGGTCATCCACCAGGGCGCCATGCAAGTATGTATAGTAGCGCGTCTTGAAGTACGCTATAGAATGACGACTGGCGAACCGCAGTGGCTGTTCCAGCAGTTAATCAGTGCAGTGGAGTACTGCCACTTCCACCACATTGTGCAGAGGTGGGTGCGGGTGTATGCTTGTGTATGTATGCGCTCAAGGTGTGCACATGCGTACCACATGGTGGAGAAGTATGCTATAGTATACTTCAGAGGTATTTGAAGGTACTTCAGAAATAAAGTGTAGTGTGACGACGCGCAGCGGCTGTTCCAGCAGCTCATCAGCGCGGTTGAGTACTGCCACTTCCACATTGTGCACTGGTTGGTGCTGGCGTATGTACATGTGTGTGCAAATATGTGTGTATATACATATGAAAACTCAATTCAGGAGCGATTAACTCTAGGTCTCCTCACCGGCAGGGGCCGTCATATGTAAGCCTATACATGCCACTTGGTATTACCGAAGTACTTCTAAAACATATACCATGTGGTATTTAGTACTCTACGAAGCACTTCAAATATCCGCTACGCAGTCAGTGTGTGTATCAGCACACTGGAGTACTGCCGGTTCCACCAAATTGTGCACAGGTCGGGGCTGGCGCATGTACTACACATGTGCGTCTAAGTATGTATGTATGTATGTATACCATACATGTGTATGTGCACTTGCATTCAAAAGTATTTGTGCTACACAATAGAAGTATGTTGTACTTGGAGCAGTGGCAAGTACTACCGCCAGCACAGCTGTTCTGCTGTGCGGCCACCGGTCCGCCAGAAGTGTTGTAGTACTGACTCCGTTTGGGAGTGGAGTGTGTGTAGCAGCGTGATGTATTATTGCCCCTTCCACCACATTGCGCACAGGTCCGTTCCGCCACGGCCACGCACCGTGATTAGCTGCATGTTTCAATGTGCTTCATGTGGTTGTGGGTGCAGTGTGGTTGGCGAGTCTGTGACGCTCCTGGTATGGTGCTCAGCAGCATGTTTTGTAAATGCATGGGACCGCAGCCGCTTCAGGCGCGCAACAGTGCGCCCGCCTCCAACCCTGTACGGCCATCACCAGCCAGCAGCGGCGCCCCACACACTCACCTGTCAAAACCCGCTCCACCATAGGCACAAAACAAAATGCATGATGTTCCATGCCATGGCACGTATTTGACATTGAAACGATGCACCCTCGGGACGGCGCGCGCGCGGCGGGTGGGTGGCGCTGGCGGCGGCGGGCGGCGGTGCAGGGACCTGAAGCCGGAGAACCTTCTCCTGGACAAGGAGGGGAACTTGAAGATTGCGGACTTTGGGCTGAGCAACATGATGCAGGACGGCGAGTTCCTGCGCACGTCGTGCGGCTCGCCCAACTATGCGGCGCCCGAGGTCATCATGGGAAACCTGTACGCGGGGCCGGAGGTGGTGAGTGCGCAAACTGGGTACTCAAAGCTCAACTTCAACTTCAACTTGTACTTCAGCTTGTTATAACATTATTTAAAAATACATACATGTGTGCGGCTCGCCCAACTACGCGGCGCCGGAGGTCGTCATGGGCCACCTGTACGCGGGGCCGGAGGTGGTGAGTACCCAAAGTACAAGTTCAACTTGTACTTCAACTTGTGAAGTGTGCGGCTCGCCGAGCTACGCCGCGCGTACGAGGCGTTCATGGGCAACCTGTGCGCGGGGCCGGAGGTGGTGAGTGGCTGTGCTCAACCAAATTAGGCCACTGTTTCTTAACAATTGTGTGAATTACAGTCGCGCTGCGTCAGCCATTTTGCTGCAAGTGCACCGCTGGTACAGCAGGGGCTACCTGTACACACGTGCTCGGCCGGAAGTGGGCCAAGTTTTCTGCACAATGCCACGAAATTAGGCCTTGCTGAGCCGAGCATCCCGCTGCAAGTGAGCGGCATCGCAGGCTAGCCAGCATCCTGTGTGCAGGGCCGCCACCAGATCGTAGAAGCTGAAGCTATGCTGGTCGCTCTGGTATGCCTGACCCTGGCTAGCCCCCCGTGACTGGCACGTTGCACTGGTCGCGTGTAGAAATCGTTGTACTTGGTTTTCTAACTTCTAGTAGTTATTGATAGTGTACTCCACCACGGTACAGTTACTAGGTACTTCGGAAGGTAGTACTTCTATTAGCAGGTCACACCGGTCATCGTGCTGTAAGCGCCCCAGGCCACGATGGGCAACCTGTGCGCAGGCGCTTGCGTGTGGTGTGATGCACTGTAGACGTGGGCGCTACAGCTATACTGCGGTAGTAGTTTTATTTATTTGCACTTGTGGGCGTGCAAGAGCCACAGGGTGTTGTGTGGGCAGCCATCTGGAGAGGTTGGGTTTGCTATGAAAGGTGGGTGTGGCCGTGTAACCACGCGCCATGTATGCCATGCACAACCTAGTACAAAGCCCTCAAGCACCCGCAGCGCTGAGGAGGCACCCCTCCACCAGCAGGGAAGGAGGCCACATGAATGCCGTGGCGCAGCTGTCATACACAAACATGTACGCGCTACCGCTGAACGTGCTGCGGCTAAAGTCGCCGACGAAGCTGCTGCCTCCACCGCTGCTCCTGCTGAAGCCACCGCTGCTATAGTAGTATCAAGCATACTTCAAGAGTACATGCATACATTGCGCCGTGGTGCACAATTGGTTTTTCTGAGGCCCCAGCATGGCAAGTAGCAGCGGTGCCTGCTTGTCGGCACCTCTGCTGCCGCTCAGCACTGCCGCTGCAACTGCTGCTGAGCAGCGCTGATCCCGGTCACTGCCGGTGCTGCTCCTGCTACTGTTGCTGCTGCTGAGCATGGCTCGTGCTGAGCACCGCCACCGCCTGCTCGGCAGCTTGCTCAGGTGCAAACTGTGCGCACACACACACGCTACTGTTCGCTGCCGACCACTGCCCCCGGCTCTGCTGAGCACAGCCGCTGCTGAGCACAGCCGCTGCTGAGCACTGCCATGCGTTTGATGCTGCTGAGCAGACCGTGTGGAGCTGCGGCATCATCCTGGACACGCTGCTGTGTGGCAACCTGAGCACACACAACTGCTGCTGAGCAGGACGTGTTGAGTTCTGCTGCTGCTGCTGCTGCTACTGCTGCTGCACACAACTCCTGCTGAGCACACACACACAATAGCTGCTGAGCACACTGCCATCGTCCCATCTGCTGCTGAGCAGGACATGTGGAGCTCTGCTGCTGCTGCTGCTGCTGCTGCTGCTGAGCACAACTCCTGCTGAGCACACACATTAGCTGCTGAGCACACTGCCAGTGCCGTGTGATGCTGCTGAGCAGGACGTGTGGAGCTCTGCTGCTGCTGCTGCGGAGCACAACTCCTGCTGAGCACACACCATAGCTGCTGAGCACACTGCCACTGCCCCGTGTGCCGCTGAGCAGGACGTGTGGAGCTGCGGCGTGATCCTGTACGCGCTGCTGTGCGGCAGCCTGCCCTTTGACGACGAGTCAATACCCGCGCTCTTCAAGAAGATCAAGTCGGGCATGTATTCGCTGCCAAGCCACCTGCTGCCGCTCACGCGCGACCTCATACCGCGCATGCTGGTCGTGGACCCCATGAAGGTATGTTGAAGTTGTAGCTTGCACTCAGCATAACTTCAATGGTGCGCGCAAGACCTCGTGTGTCTGGATTATCACACAAATTTCACTCAGCCGGGCTCCTAGTGGCTTGGCATATGCTGCATCGCACGCGCGACCTCATACCACGCGTGCCTTGAAGCTGAACTTCACAGTTGAAGTTACTTACTTGAAGTATGACTTTTGAAGAGCAACTCGGGCATGGCAGTCGCTGCCGAGCCTCCTGCGGCCGCTCACGCGCGACCTCATACCTGATGTAACACCTTCGGAAGTTGAAGTGCAACATACTGCTATGTTGGAGTTTTGAATCAAGGTGCAATCTGCCCTGCACTGTACTGCTTGATGGTATGCATCAGCAACGGCGGCACTAGTTGAGGTGCAAACTACAGTCCAACATGGTCCAATCCACCTGTTATCACCGGCATGAGCACTAGCCCATGCCAGCTGTGGACTCAACGACAGTGTGCAGCAGCGGCAGCTCCGGCAGTAGCTAAAGTACAACCTCAAATTCAAAAACATTGCAACTGGTGTTGGTGCCACAGTTATTGCCTCATGCGTCATGCACGACCTGGAGAGCATGTTGTGGGCACCCGTCGTGAGCCCATGCAGGTGTGCAAAGTTGCAATCCCAGTTTCCACCAGCAGAGCCATTGGATGTCCTCTCCAGCCACAGCAGTTGAAGCGCATACCCAACCTTCACCACCCAGCCACAAACCGCCCCTACTGTCGCCGCAGCAGCCCCCCCATACGCACCTGCCGCAACACTCTCAGCCCACAAGTGCCGCCGTCCCTTGCGTCAGCACAAACACCAGCCCCCCCCCTCACCCCCCCCTCACCCCTCACCCCTGTCCCCCCCCGGCAGCGCATCACCATCCCGGAAATCCGTCTGCACCCGTGGTTCCTCCAGTCGCTGCCGGCGTACCTGAGCCTCACGCCCAAGCAGCTGGAGGCGCAGGCGGGCCGCCTCGACGAGGAGACCGTTGAGCTAATGCTCAAACTGCCATTCGGCGCGGCCGTCACGCGCTCGCGCATCGCGGCGGCCGTGCTCGGGAGAGGGCGCGCAGGGGGAGGGGGGGGGGGGGGGGGGGGAGGG
>JAULBY010025940.1:1257-17082 GCA_032358315.1 Ophiocytium majus | reverse complement strand
CCGGGGGGGGGGGGGGGGGGGGGGGGGGGGGGGGGGGGAGTTGGGACCCCGGGGCTCGCCCCTGACAAAATCACGAACTCCCTGCTGCAGCCGCACTGCCGCCAGCGTCTTGTCGGGTGCCATGATTCGCGCCAGCGTGGCTGTGTGCTCGCTGCGCGCGCCGCCGCCGTCGCGGCGGACAGCGGAGGCGGAGGCTGCGGCGTCAGCGGGCGTCCATGCTGCGTTTGCTTTGTGAATTAAGGCTTGCAGGTCCGAGACGCCACCGCCGGGGGGGGGGGGGGCGCTGCTGGTGATGCAGGCGCCAGTGGGTCCGCCATTGCTGACCGCTATCGTACGTCCCGGCTGCCTCGCTGGTGAGCAGAGTGTACGCCTGCTTCCCACCGCAACGTGTGTGTGTGTGTGTGTGTGTGTGGTGCAGTAATAATGTACCGCCGTGTGCAGAAGCCGATTGCGCCTTCAGGGTAGCGCCGTTTTCGCTCAGGCGCAACCCACCTGTAGCCTGAAAAAGTTTGTACAGTTGCAAACTCATGTGCCTGGGCTGGAGCATATGAACCCCACTAACCACAGAAACTTGTTGGGCCATTTCATGCTCAGGTTATGTTCATCAACGTTCTGGAGGAAGTACTGCACGTTGTTAGCAGAGCAGCACCAGCAGCGTTCGGCTGCCGCAAAGAGCGGCGTGGCATGAGCGGCATACGCCTGTCGCTCAGGCTGCCGCTGCCCTGCCTGCTGCGCCTGCATGACAACAAAGCATTTTCAGTCACCCACTTCAGCAGTGGGCCACTTGGCAACCACTGTGGTCACCAGGGTGCTTCAAACTGCTGTCGCTTGAAGGACTGGCTGACTGGTGTGGCGCAGAGGCAGCTGACCCCTGGTGTGCCTGCTGCTGTGAATTAATGTTGAAGTTACTGAGACACCAGCTAGCCCCAGGTGTGCCCACCCTACTCTTCCACAAGTGCATGTGCCTCAGATATTGTTGCCTGAGCCAGCGGACATGTACTTTTCACCTATTTTTGCTGCAGCTGCTAGTTAGTTCACTTCTATTGGTAAATGCAGTCCCGGGCCAGCACAGCTGTAGGCTGCACCACATTTTGTTTCCTGTGCACGTGTACTTCTATTCACTCCGCTAGGGCGCGGAAACTTTGAAGCATTCAGCACACAGTGCGTGCGTGACCAGAAAAAGGATGATCAGACACGTTGTTGCTAGCAAACACGTGTACATCAGTTTGTTTTTCGCTACCTGTCTGATTTCCTGGTCACACGCACCGTGTGCAAAGGGCTTTCCGCGCCCTAAGCGGAGTTTAATAAGAGTACATCACACGTGTGCAAAGGGCTTTCCGCGCCCTAAGCGGAGTTTAATAAGAGTACATCACACCCGATGAGTCACATTGGAAGCAGGTCCCCTGGGACATGGGGCTGTAATTCATTAGAGTAGTGCTCTGGCAACATGCCAGACCTCCCTTAGTGTTTGCAATCCTGAGCATGCCCAGCTCTTTCGCTACACCTGTCTGATCCCTTTGTCTGGTCACGCGCACCGTGTGCAAAGGGCTTTCCGCGCCCTAAGCGGAGTTTCATGAAATTCACATTGGTCATGTTTGCACCCGCAACCTCTGCTGCAGCTTGACCGCAGGCCCCACACAGCGGTAGGCTGTGGCGGCAACTTGACATGCCCTGCGCATGTCCGTTCTAGGTGCTGCGAAAACATGGCGGTGAGGGAAGTGCACCCAGTTGCTTAAGCGGCCCTTGGCGACAGTAGACAGAGCACACATGTATGGCCACAACACACCAATACACAGGAAATTTCAAATGTCGTCAGTGATGGTGGTCTGATTTAAGGGGCCTTGAACACTTTCGGCCAGGGTGTGTGATGCTTCCCTGCCTGTGGCTGCAGTGCACTCATGAGTGCTCCCCCTCTCTACCTGCTGCCGTACACCCACGGTCCCGAGCTTGTGTATGCGCCCTGCACTCTTTGACTAGCAGAGCGGCAGCAGTGATGGGCCGGCGACGCGCACATGCCACCTGCTGCTGAGCACCTTTGCCACCTGTCAACATGTACTTCACCAGCCGTGGCACTGGTGTTGCCTCAACCAAGTCATCCTACTAGGGCCTAGGCGGCCCCGCAGGTTTGTGGCCGATGGACCCTGTCTGCTGCTGCACTTTGCTGGCTGATGTGGCTGCAGCAGGCGGGGGTGCATTGCACCACCCCGTGCTGAGCAGAGCACCCCGCCCAGGACTGCTTCACTGGCGCTGACCGGCCTGCCCGCCGCTACCACAAGAGCGGGCGCCGGCAGAGGCGCCGCCGCCGCCAGCGCACTTGGCAAACACAACTTACAGGGCACAACTGCGCACTAGCAGGTGCCCCGTGTCTGCTGCTGCTGTTGCTGGCGCGTGCCGTCCCTTGTGTGGTAGCACCTGGTCCAATGCTCAGCAGCACCTGGTCCAGGCCCACTGGAGCCTATAGGCCTAGGCCATGCGAGTGGTGGCGTGGCACCCTTTCGGATCATGTGCACGCGCTGTGCCTGCCATGGCGTTGCACAGCGCCCGGGCCACCGCCGGCAGCTGCTGTCGAAGCACGACTTCCTGCAAGACATGCTGCTGAAGCATTGCTGAAGGGTGCAGGCGCTGGCAATGAGCACAGGTCAGAGCGCAGCCGAGTGCCGCTGCAAGGGCCAGCTGGGCTGCTCTCGTAACTGCTGCTGACGCGTGTCTGCTGCGCCTGCTGCGTCACTGCTACTGCAATTGCGAAGCATGCACTCTGACGAGGCAGCAGCCTGAGGTGTCTCAAAGCCCGTTGGGGTGAAGGCAGCCGTACTGCTAGCTGGTGTGGTGGGATCCACACACTGCTGCTCTGCTGCGCAGCCGCTGTACTGCCGACGCCACTGCCGGTGCTGCAGCTGCTGCCGCGCCACCGCGCACCCCCCTGCTGAGCACGCATTGCCAGTGCCGTGACGCTGGCAGCTTCAACTTGGTCGCCAACTGCTACTTCAACTTGAAGTTTGCTGCTCAGCGGCAGCTACTGCTCCCTCAAACTCGGAACATGAGCCAGTCCACGCTGGCGCCGTCGCCGTCGCCATCACTCGCGCCGGGGGCGCCGCTGTGCTCAGCAGCAAAGTTGAAGTTGAAGTAGTCATCTGCCACCAAGTTGAAGTCGCCGCCGGCGCGCTGCAGGGGCCGTGCGAGAGCGTTGACCGCCCGTGGGTCAGCCACGGGAGGCAGCGACGCGGCGAGAGAGGGTCCAAATAGGAGCTCCTGGTCACAGGCGTTTGGTTGCAGCGGCGGCGACAACAGTGGGGAGAGTGAGTGAATATGTGGGGTTGCGGGCAGGGAGACGAAGCCTGGCCAGAGAATTTCGAGGCTGCCGTACATGAGGTAATGGGGCTTGGCCAAGAGCGCAATCTAAGTACACTGGGCACCACCGCCCAGGCTAGCACAGACATGCCGGTTGAAGTTACAAGTTGAAGTTCGAGGCGGAAATTGGCAGTACAGTGCGCTCGCGGTTTACTGCTCGCGGTTTACTGCGGGGTAGTGTCACCCCGCTGCAGTGTAGTGTCGCACTACAGCTAGCCCCCGCAGTCAACCAAACAGCGCCTTGTTTGTCGTTGATACAGAAGCATGCGGTCTGTGACAGGCATCAGGACCCCGCACCAAACCATACATACTTAGTGATGGGTCACGGTGTATAACATATTTTATGCCGGTACGTTATACAAATTACGGCGTATTCCTAAGTATTTCTACGCCCACAAACGCGATATACGGCGTATTTGCCGAACAAATACGTTCATCTGCACACGTTATACGCGATATACGCCGTATAAATACGTTCATCTGCATACGTTACACGCCGTATTTACATACGTTATACGGCGTATAATGAAAAAATTATATGCTGTGATCCATCACTACATACATACTTCAAGTACTTCTGAAGTATACCGCACTAGATCAAGGCGGATGCACTGTAACGCTGACCTCCGTGCTGTGGTGGGCGAGCCTGTCCAGCATGCTGGTTGACGTTGTGTACTTCTGAAGCAGTTTTATAGGGTCATGCGCACAACAGTTGCAGTCACAGTTTAAGTTTAAGATCGAAGTGAAACGGTAGTTGTGCTGACACTCCGGACGTGCTGCGGTGGATGAGCCTGCCCAGCATGCTGGCTGGCGTTTGTGTATTTTATGGGTTCACTGTGCACAACCGTTTCAGTTACAGGTTGAAGGTTGAGGTTGAAGTTGCACGGCAGTCACACTCACCTCTGTGCTGCGGTGGATGAGCCTGTCCAGCGCGGGGCCAACTGTGCGGTCCAACCCTTCACATGCCAGGCCGACCAGCTGCACACTGCACGCGCCATGCACACATCAGCACGATTGAAGTTGTCACATAACTTCAATATAATGTAGTGTTGAAGTTTGCAGCGTGGGGCCAACAGCGCGGTCCAACCCTTCACACGCCAGGCCGGCCAGCTGCACACTGCACGCACGCATCAGCATAATTGAAGTTGTCACATAACTTCAATATTATGTAGTGTTGAAGTTTGCAGCTTGGGGCCAACTGCGCGCTCCAGCCCTTCGCAAGCCAGGCCGACCAGCTGCACACTGCGCGCGCACACACGAGCATCAGCAAAAGTTGTCACTAACTTCAATACTATATTGTTGAAGTTTGCGAAGTGCGCTCCTGTGTACACATCGCGCGCTGCTTGCCGCCACACAGCCGCAAGCACAAATTGCGCCAAGTGTAGTTGTAAACTGCAAGCACTTGAGGTAGAAGTTGAAGTTGGTTGGTAAGGAGCTGAAGTTGGCACATGCATACCAGCTTGTAATGCGGCTGATGCCCAGCCAATCCAAAGCCCCCACGCGGGCGCCCACAGAAAATTACGATATGCTGCAGTTCCTGTGTCAAGAAGTTCAGTGTGATGCGGTCCTAACGTCTCATGTGTACCAGTCTGTGTCAGCTTGTGAGCACTACACCACACTACGTACAATTTTCAGGACACGAAGTATGCATTAGCATACCACAGGTAGATACTAGTACTTCGAAGTATGTACCACAGGTAGATGTAAACATGGTACTTCGCTCATGCCGGCACGGCCGCCACCGCTCCCCCTCTGCTGGACACCGCGGTTGACCGCTCATGCAGCGGCACAGCACATGTGGTTCATGCACTTCGCACATTACAAATTGATACTATTGTTAGTCTACTAATACTGTGCCCGCGTATACATGCAGTTAGTGATGGGTCATGGCGTATGATGTATTTTATACGTTATACAAAGTGCGGCGTATTTCACACCCAAAAGCGCGATACACGGCGTATTTGCCGTATAAATACGGTCATCTGTATACGTGATACGGCGTATTTTCACACGTTGTACGGCGTACAATGCAAAAATTATACACTGTGACCCATCACTACATGTAGTACATACAGGCGGATACATCACCTCACCGGCTTTGGCGTGGAATGGTGCCCCAGCCACAGCAATGTCTGGGCTTAGCAACCTTCTTGAGGGTGTACCGTTGGTATTTTGCATACTTTGGCCAACACTGCTGTACTGTAAGCAGTGATGTGTCACGGCGCATAACGTACTTCTTGGACTCTTTTACATGTCATACGGAATGTGGCGCCGTTCTACGCCCAAACACAGTATACGGCATCTGTAAAGTATGCATACATCTACTTGCTGAAGTACTTCCCGAAGTGCATGGAAATGTTGTACGCCGCTTACCACGCTAGTCCATACTTCAGGTACAGTACATGCAGCATATGGAAATGTTGTACTCCGTTTACCATGCTAGTCCACACTTCAAGTACACCACATATAGAAGTGTGTATGTGTCCGTGCACTCACGCGTGCAAGCACGGCGCCGCCCCCCCGCCCGCCGCGGCCCCGCAGTCAATGCTCACGTAGCGGCAAGGCAGGTGGCCAGTCGCCACGGCAGTCGCTCGCCCCAGGGGCAGCCTCTCCCCTGACTTGATGCACACAAAGTCGCGCCGCCGCCGCCCCGCAACGGCTATGGAGATGCTGATGGTGCTGCACGCGTGGAGGGGGGGGGGGGGGGCAGAAGGGGGGGGAAGAGAACATTTTTTTCCCCTCCGCTGGCAGTAAAGCTTCACAAATAACTACTTTTTGAAGTACGGTAATTGGGACCTTTGGGTGCCTGGGGGGGCAGAGTGAGCACGTGTTCGGTGCTGTGATGCCGCCGCTATGGAAACGCTGACGGTGCGGCACGCGTGGAGCGGGAGGGGGGGGGGCGGGGGGGTAAGAGCACATGATTTTTTACTGCGGGTGGCAGAACGCTTTAAGGATAACTACGGTAAGGACCTTTGGGTGCCTGGGAGACCAGGGTGAGCACGTGTTGGGTGCGGTCACGTCACCGCTATGGAGATGCTGATGGTGCTGCGTGCAGACGTGGAGGGGGCAGGGGGGGGGAGTGTGTGGCGTTATTACCGCCAGTGACAGGAACGCACTGGGTTGCTAAGCCCAGCGGCTGCCGTGGCTGGGTCGACGTGCCGGCTGAAAGCCCGTGGGGTGATGAAAGCACCTGCTCCACATCAAGGAGCCCCCTGCTTGCACACGCTGGCCAGTAGGCTTAAGGGCCAAGGATGCTGCAGCGTACCGTAACTGACGGTTGTAACGCCCCACCGCGTTGTCAGCGGCGGTGTTTCCTGTTGCTAGCACAGGGGATGTTATGCAATGCACCCGCGTTATACAGATGACCCAAATTTGTATAGATTACGCCCCCACGTCGTCGTAATTAAGGCGCCGTCAGCGTCGCGGGGGGCGGTATACAGAGTCATATGACGCTGCATAACGCCCCCCCTCGTTAAACAAGACCCCCGCGTTATACTCCGTCAGTTGCCATACACTTGCCACGACGTGGCGGTCCCACTCCGAATGCGCACGTATGGTAGCAGCGCGTTGGCGCACAGCCGCAGCGCTGCGCCGCTCGCTGCGAACCCTTTCAAAGCGCGCACTACGCCCAGCGCCATCTTCAACTACTTTGCTCAGCAAACTTCAACAGCCCGAAAAAGAAATGGGAAAAAACTAGAATCCACACACGCATAGGTAAACATAGTAATGTTCATATAGGCTGAGGATGCTACAAACCGTGAAGCACGATGTATAACGACCCCCCGCGCTGTCAACAGCGGGATCTGCTGTTGCTAGCACGGGGGGCGTTATACCGTGCCCCGCGTTATACAGAGTACCCAAATTTGTATAGAATACCCCCCCGCGTTGTCGTCATTAAGGCGCCGTCAGGCTCGCGGGGGGGGTGGGTATACAGGGCTATATGCCACTGCACAACGACCCCCTCGCTATACACGACCCCCTCGTTATACATCGTGCTTTACGGTACCTACCTTGTTGGCGGCCAGCTGTGCGCTATGCTCGCGCATGAACGCCGCCTCAATGGCGTCCAGCTCCGGGACATGAAACCTATACACCACCCACATGAAACCTACTTCTGTGGTAATACACTGCTCCAGCAGGGTACCTACCTTGTTGGCGGCCAGCTGCGCGCTGCGCTCGCGCATGAACGCCGCCTCAATGGCGTCCAGCTCCAGCGCGTAGGCGCGCCGCAGTGAGCCAAACTCTCCGCGCATGCGCCGCAGCAGCTCCGCCACGTCCACCGCCTGCGCCTTGAGCGCCTTGACGTACTCCTCGTCCTTGGCGCGCAGCTGGGCCTGTGCTCAGCAGCAAGTGTGTTTTTTGGGGGGGAGGGGACAGCAGTAGCTCAGGTGCCCAGCAGCAGTATGTTTGTGTTTACATACTCTGCGAAGTATATGCTACTGTAGTATACGCGCATGTACTCCTTGTACTTGGCACGCAGCTGGGCCTGTGCTCAGCAGCAAGTGCGTCAGCTGCAAGTCATGTGCTCAGCAGCTGGCGTGTGCTCAGCAGCTTGTGGCCACAGCAGCTCAGGCCGCTCAGCAGAAGTGGTAGTAGATGTACACGCATGTACTCCTCGTACTTGGCGCGCAGCTGGGCCTGTTGCTCAGCAGCAAGTGTTTTATTTTCGTCAGCAGCAGCTCAGGTGCTCGGCAGTGACCACAGCAGCTCAGGTGCTCAGCAGCAGCATGTGCGTGTATACATACTCTGTGAAGTACCCGTAGTATATACCATGGTGCTTTTGAAGTTTGTATGCATGCTTGTACTCATCAGTCCTTGGTGCGCAGCTGGGCCTGTGCTCAGCAGCAGGTGACGACAGCTGCGTGCTCAGCAGCAGCAGCTGCGAACAGGCGTGTACACATAAGTGCGCCCCGTTGCTGACGCGCGGCTAGGCGTGCGAAGAGCAGTGCTGAGCACTCAGGTAATGAACCGCAGCCCTTTGTCTCAGCAGCAGCACGTGCGTACTCTTGTTAAACTCCGCTTGGGGCGTGGAAAGCCCTTTGCACACGGTGCGCGTCGTGACCAGAAAAAGGATCAGACAGGAGCCAACTATTTATGCGAAGTATGTACATATATGTATACACACATGTATTCCTTGTCATCGGCCGGCGCACAGCCGGGCCTGTGCTCTGCGGCAATTGTTGAACAGCAGCTGCAGTGCCCACCAGCAGCAGCACCGGTGACTGTGTGTGTATGTCTTGGCGGCCGGCTGCTCAGCACAAAACTTGTCTGTACCGCTGCTCAGCATGCCTGCGCAGACGTGTCACAGTCGCAAGCGCGCACCTGGAACTCTGCAATGAGCGCGTCCTTGCTGGCGACGATGGAGGCGCACGCCTCCCTCTGGCTCTCCACCTCCGCGTGCAGCTCCCTGGGCATGTTCTGCTCCAGCAGCTCCGCCCACCGCATCTCCACAGCAGCATTGGCCTTGCCCGACTGCACGCTCTCCTCCTGCAGCCGCCGCATGCGCTCCAGGCGCGCTGCCTCCTCCGCGACTCGTCTCTGCTCGTTGTGGGGGTGGCATGTGGGAGCGGGGTGAAGAGGCGGTTACACCAGTCACGCGCGTTGTCAGCAGCGGCGGTCGTGCAACACGGGGTGGGAGGGGTGGGGCTGTGCAGCTGCTGGCACTATGTGTGGGTGGTAGAGGTAGTAAAGTGTTACGCAGGTACTAGCAGCAGGCAGTCGCCAGGTGTAGCAGGATAAACCAGCTGCACAGGCGGCCCCTTGCCACCGACCGACCTGTGTCTCACGGTCATCAGCGGACACCCTCACGGACGTCACGGAGTCGATGCCTGAGGCCTTCGCCTTGTCCAGGTGAGCCAGCGAGTCGGCCACCTGCTGCTCGCTCTCGGAGACCTCCTTCACCGCCGCCTCCTGAGCACCCGCCTTCCTCCCTGGCTCAGCTGCCACCATGGCCTTGCTGACGCGCTCCCGCCTGAGCTTCTTGCGGTCCTCTTTGTCTGGCACCGTTTCGCCGTACATGTCCACCTCTACCTCGTTGACCCCCATGGTGGCGGGTGGGGCCTGCCGCTGATGCTGCTGGTTGTTGTTGTGGAGGTGGTGTTGGCGTCGCAGTGGTGCTGGTGGGTGTGCTGTGGCGGCTTGCTTGCCTGCCTTCAGTTGCAAAACAGTTTCGTTTGACAGATGACGAGCTCGTCGGCTTTTCGACAGACGGCGCGCTCATGTCGGATCGTGCAGCAACGTGACATCCATAGAAGACACACACACTGCCAGCAGCCTGGTGCTGTGGTATACCAGCAAGCTTCACAGGCATTACCCCAGGCAGTTGGTCGCGTCAGGGCAGCAGCCGTCAGGCAGCAGCAGCAAGGTTTGCTGCCGGCAGCAGCACCACACACGTCACTGCAACAACTTGCCAGCAGCAACATGGTGAAATCCCTTAAGGCTAGGCAGCTGGCTCTGGTGGCGGTGCACCTGCTGCAGCCATCTCTTGGGTTCATCCCCTGCGCCAGTCAGCGAGCTACCCATGTGAGTCGGCGAAGCCTGGTGCTGGCAGCTGGCGGCGGCAGCAGCAGCAGCGGCGGCAGCAAGGGCTTCGGCAAGGTGGAGAAGCCTAAGCCGGCTCGCAAGGCCGCCAGCAGCACCACCAGCGGACACAACAGGCCTCTGGACACCAAGTACAAGGCCAAGCTGGTCAAGGGCATGGCACACAAATTTATCGAGCTGAAGAATGGTGAGCTACTGTGGGTGGTGCCTATGCTGGTGCACAGGAATTGCTGAAGTGGGAGCCTACACTCTGCTCGTCAGCCTTCCAGCGCCAGGCTGTGGTAGCGATGCTGTGTGCAAACTACCACCTTGTGCACTTTCGAGCAGTTCCCATACTTTATAATTAACATGTTTTGAGTATTAGCTGGCGCGTTTACCATGGCCTGCAGGCCCGGGCCATGCACCAAACATGCACTGCAACATGCACTGCAACGGCAACTTTCGTGATGGTATGCCTTTGTAGCTAGTGCTAGCACACACGCCACGGCCGACTGGTGGCAGTTGTGCTGCACGCTTGCTGCGGCACCAAAATCACCACACGTCGCAGCATGCAGCAGCTGCCTTCCGCAGTCTGCATGGAAGCTGCAGCACCATGGCGGTTGCATGCTCCCACGGTGCACAGAAGCCCACTGGCGATGCACATCTCCGCAGCTTGGCACATGCTTCAACAAGTCATACGCTGCGCTACTCGCTCCACAAGGCGCAGTGCAGGGGCACCGATTACCACCCATAAACGTCACATGTGGACATCAAAAAGTTCTTACAGTGTGCCTTGAAGAAATATGTGTGGTGCTTGTACTTCAAAGAATGCTGTGTACCATTCAAAAGTGGATGTTGCTGTGCAACCGTACAGCCCACTGACTCTGCACCTGTGCAATATGCTGCTGTGTGGCGCGCGCCGCAGCCGGTGACTGGGACACCATCATGAGGCTGTGCGCAGACGACGTTGATGTGTATGGCACCATCGGCCGGGAAGCAGTAGGGAAGGTGAGCTGAGCTGCTGGCTGGCCAGCCGCTGCAAGACACAACTACTACAGTACAAACAAGTGTAGTGCACTTGCCAGGTGTCAGTCAGCCGACCATGTACGTTGCGTCAACAACTGGTGACGCATTTGGGGCGTGCGCCACGGCGCCGTGCTTTGGCAATGTGAGCCACGAGCAATGTGACCATCACAGCATGTTGTGTGTCAGTCTGGCGTGCCCTGTGATGCTTTGCATTGGCGCCGGTCATGCTGCACCCACCTGTGCCTGCTGCAGATGTTGACCGTATCACTGCTGGCCCCAAATCGTACACAGAGCTGTACAGCAACAGTATTGCAGGCTGCCAGTGGTGTCATGAATGATGACTCCTCTCAGCAACTTGCCAACTGCATCTTGTGACCCTCCCGTGCAGACTGGTGTCAATGACCTCTTCACAGCCGCAGCCACATGCAACCACCCACCCACCCCCCAGACCTACTACGTGCAGTAGAAACAAACTGTCTATCTCATTTTGTGTTTGTGGCTGTTGGTGTGCCTCCATGACCCACCTTCTGCTGAGCAGGCACTGAAGGACTTTGCGGCCAGCCACGCTGAGCTGCACCACGCGCTCAAGGACGACTTGGTGGCGCTGCTCGGCCCCGGCAAGGTCGGCTACCAGTTCACCAAGAGCTGGGTGGACGCCGCAACGGGGGAGAGGCAGGAGTGGGTCAGCTTTGACGAGTCGCGAAACAAGATGTGAGTGCACAAGGGGCCCGGTGGAGGGGGGAGCTGGGCGCCTGCCTGCTGTGCCGCCCGCTTGCACTTGCGTGTGAGCTGTTGTGCCACCCGCTAGCACTTGGTGCGTGGGTGCAAGCGCACAGGGCGTTGTCAGGGTGTGTCTGTGCCGGCGTCACCACCCACCTGGGCTCCATGCTCCATGTTGTTGTGTCATGGCGCTTGTGAGACAACGCATGCGCATGTTGACAAGCACGCCCCGTGCTCCTGTCTGACGTAGCTCATATGCCATGCCCCCCATTGCAGTGCCGCACTCAACACGGCAGCTCATCGGCGGCACGAGTCTACTGATTCGCCACGGCGCGACACGCATGTTGAACGTTGTACCACACACAAAAAAAGTACGGCGTATTTCTACGTATTTCTACGCCCGAAAGCGCGTCACATGGCGTGTTTGCTGTGCAAGTTTGTTCATGGGAATACGGTATACGCCGTAATTACATATTTATATTACAAGTAAACGCAGCCCATACACTGGCGCGTGAACTGACGCCCCTGCTGTGTGCCACCGTGTGCCCCGCCTGCCACCTGCGCCATGTAGGGAGACTCTGGAATTTTATGCGGATGGACGCATCAAGCGCATGGCTATAGAGAAATATGACACCTGGCCGCCAGAGGATGCCACCCTCATTTAGCGCACCAGACCATGCCTGCGCCAGCCAGCGAGCATGGAGCTGCAAGTACAAGTCGCTGCTCCAGTGGCACTGCGCCTGCACAGCGCCTGCTGCTGCTGAGCACTGCTGCGGCAGTGCTGAACATTGCCAGCTTGCTCGCTAGCAACAGCATGCCTGGTCATCCTTTTTTCGGTCACGTGCACACCATGTGGACGGGGCTTTTCCGCCCTTAGCTTGGATCAATAAAAGTAGTCGTACACCAGCAAGATGTTGCTGCAGCAGTGTGCTGAGCAAGCACTTCAGCCATTGCAGAGAGCTACGGCCTCTGCACACCGCCTCTGCGCCACAAATGTACTTCTGAAGTAATGTTTACAATTGCCTGGTGTGCACCCGCGCGCAAGTGGCATTTGACAGGCATGCACACGTCTCTTTACGCTGTTGGTCAACAGTAAGTGCTGCAGTGGCTGCACGTACCACATTGCCCCTCATCTACTGGTGAAGAGCATTTTGATGAGGCAGTGAGTGTAGTCGCACGCACACAATAGCGCTCGGGCATGCATGCAGCACTGCATTCTAGAGGCAGCAAGCCACACCATGGGCGGCACATGCGTGCAGCAATTGGCAGCATCAAAGGCAGTGACATGGCTCCCAGCACACCAGCGAGCGCCAAACTCAATGTCTCTAGTTAAACGGTGTGCGAAAACCAGCCAGGGGACTGCGCACCCCGCCGCTGCACACTGCCCCCCCCCCTCCCTCTGTTAACACCCAGCACACGCACATGTGCACACACACGTTCAGACGCACAAACTCACATACCACCCAAACCGCCCTGTGTCGCACCGAGGCCTGCCACACGCGCTGTGCGTGCCCCCTGCATGTGTACGGCACCCCCCCCCCCTTCAACCCCCCCCCAAAAGCAGCATACCTAAACAGTGTGTTTGTCTGGCCGCTGCATTACGGTGCAGTAACCACCAGCCGAACGTTCTCTCGGCCGAGCGCTCGCGCACATCAACAGGGCAGCTCGCCGCCAGCAGCCGCCAGCTCACCACCGGCACCGCCATTACCACCAGCAGCACCGCTGCCGGCCTCCGGGTCCGCCTGGCGCGCCGTGGAAAAGGCGCCTGAATCCTCCTCCAGTGTCTCCAGCTGCATACCCCCCCGCGGACTGCAGTCGCTGGCCGCAAGCGCAGCACGCGCCGCCGCCGCCGCCGCCGCCATGGACACCGGCTCCCCCGCATAGGCATCAGGCCACGGCGCCAGCGCCCCTGCAGACACAGCCGCGTAGGCATAGCCGCCGTCGCCGCTGCCGCCGCCGCCGCCGCCGCCGCTCGGTGACATCCCAAACGAAGCCCCGGAGAAGCTGGCCTTGCTGCCGTGGCGGGGCTGCGGCGGGGGGGTGTCTCCCCCGAGCGCGTAGTCAACGGTGCTGCCTCTTGCGCCCCGGCCATGCCCTATCCCGCTGCCAATAGACAGTGGTCTGCTGGCGCTGAGATTGACGCCGCCGCGGCGGCTGACAGACAGAGACTGCCCCGCGCCGGCGCCACTCATGCCTCCGGTGCCAGGCTGCGCCCTGCCGCCTGGGCTCGACACCATGGCTGGCACCCTGCCAGCGCCGCTGCCGCCGCCCGGAAGGGACGGCGCCCTGCTGTTGCTCAGCGACGGCGCGCGGCTTGCGGCGTGGCTGCCGCCAGGGAGGGATGGTGCTCTGCTGCCGCTGAGCGACGGTGCCCTGCTGTTGCTCAGCGAAGGCGCTCTGCCGCCGCCGCCGCCGCCGCCAGGGGAGTACGGAGCTCTGCTGCCGCTCAACGATGGCGTCCTGCTAGCCGTTCCAATGGCTGGGGCCCTGCTGTTGCTCAGCGACGGGGCCCTGCTTGCCGCGTTGCTGCCGCCCGGAAGTGATGGGGCCCTGCTGCCGCTCAGGGATGGCGCTCTGCTGCCGGTGGGGGAAGCCCCCCTGCCAGCGCCATTGCTGCCGCCCGCAATGGACGGCGCCATGCTGCCACTCAGCGACGGCGCGCGGCTCCCGCCGCCGCCGCCGCCTGAAATCGAAGGCGCTCTGCTGCCGCTCAGCGAAGGCGCCCTGCTGCCGCCGCCAATCGACAGCGCCCGCTCGCCGACACTGCTGCTTATGGAGCACGTCCGGCTGCCGCCCACGGACTGGGCTCGGCTGGGAGAGCGCGAGCGTGCCGCGCTGCTGCGCTTGCGCCCGCGGCCCCCCCGCGCCCCCGGTGACAGGCTCGCCTGCCGCTTCCTCACGAGCTCCGCAATGCGCAGCGCGCGCGCGGCGGCGTCGGCGCTCGCCTTCCTCTCCACCCTGTCAATCAGCACCGCCAGCAATGCGCTCGCGCCCATGACCGCCCCCAGCACGCCCGCCACATGCCCAACCGTCGGCGTGCGCACTAGCGTGCCGAAGAAGGAGGCCTCCACCTCTTCCGCGCCCGCGTCGGACAGCGAGCCAATGCCGTCGGGAGCCGTCGACTGCAGACTGAAGTCTCCCGCGCCCAGCATTACCGCCGTCACGGGGGCGTACCCCTGGTCGGTGGCGCAGCTCGCGCAGTCATAGGTGCTCAGCGCCGCCGTCGCCGCCCCCCCCGCCGCCGCCGCGACCGTCCGCTCGATGCACACGCATCCCCCCGTGGTGACGCCCCCCAGCTTCGCGTTGAGCTGTCGAACCAGGACCGCGTTCGCCGCGCTCGCGCCGTCCGACACCCCCAGGAGGTACGTCATTAGCGCCGTCCCCGCGGAAGCATCCGCCACCTCCGCATCCACCGTCACTTTGACGGCGTCGTCATCACCCTCCACGGCCTCTATACGCACCAGCGCAATGTCCCCCGCGGTCAGCCCCGGGCCATAGGCCGCCGCCAGCGCCGCCGCCAGTGCCGCGGCGTAGTTCTGCGTGGTGGCCTCGTGCGGGCCCGTGCCGGTGATGGTCAGGGCGGCGCGTACATACCACACCACGTCGCCGTACTCCAGCTGGCCCGGCGCGTACCCCTGCGCGCGCCCGCCAGTTATGGCCAGCGCGTAGAACGGCGGCTGGCTCGCGAGCGCCGTCGGCACACGTTTCGCCGCGACCGACACGTTGAAATAGGTGTAGCGCGCGGCGTCGTGCACGACCACGCGCTCGACCGTGTTCACGGCGTCGGCGGCGGCGCCGCCGTTGGGGTAGAAGGTCTCCGCCGCCCCGCCGTCCTTGGGAACGCCGACCACCACCATGTCTAGGTCGTTTAGGACGGGGACGGCGGCGGCGACGGCGGCGCCCGGCTCCATGAAGACCATGGTTGCCCGGAAATCTCCAGAAAATGCTGGGTCTATGTTGTACGTGTACGTCGCGCGGAACCAGACGGAGGTGACCGTGACGTGGTCCACCACGTGCATGTCGAGCGAGCCGCCAAAGTTCAAGGTGGCGTCTAGAAGTATGCGCCCCCACCCCTGGTAGCCATCGGGCCCCTCGCCCAGGGGGACTTGGCCGCTGGAGCCGCGGTAGGCGCTCATGGGGATGGCGGCGTTCACCAGCATGGCCTTGATGAGCGCGCCCGTGGGGTTGAAAATGTCCGAGGGGTTGGAGCGC
>JAULBY010025929.1:0-11737 GCA_032358315.1 Ophiocytium majus | reverse complement strand
TGTTCCCCCCCCCCCCCCCCCTGTGTACTGTATGGCACAGTATATACATTCAGTGTACTTCAACGTATTACTGTAGTATGTACTTCAGAAGTATATGCACAGCCTGCACAAGAATGCCGTGAGCGACGCCGTGACGTGCACCGCTTCAAATAATACAACTCGCGTCATACGTCCATACATACCAGTATATACTTCGAATTATATGTGTATGCCTGTCGCTGCCAAGTCAAGGCTGGGCTGGCGGCACCCGCTGCTGCTGCTGCTGCCAGCATCTCCCGCCGTGCTGCGCGCCCTTACGCTACTTCAGGAATACTTCAAAGTACTTCCGAAGTATATTACCATAAATATACATTTATTATAATTAGGGTTGCCAATTTTGTTGCATCACTCCATGAGTCGTAACGTGCTTTGACCGTATCCCTTGTAACTACTTCAGTATTACAACAACTTGCATAATGTTTTGCGCTCAGCAGAGTAGGGTTGTAACAAACTTCAAGGCATCGTAGGCTGCGGTAGCTGGTGTGATGGTTTTACCCTTGACCGTAACATCCAGGAGTTACGATTTTGGCAACCAGAATTAGTATACTTCTGAAGTATCAATTAGTACTTCAAAGTGATTTGCACATGCACATCACAACTTCAACTGACTGCAACTTCCAACTTTCGCAACTTCACCTGTGCAGTACCGTCTCAGCTGGCCCAGTGGCCACTCGTCCGTATGCATGGCGAGCTGGCTCTTTCTGGCGCTGGTGCTGAGGCGCGACGTGGCTGCATGGCCACAGCGGTGGGGGGACTCGCTGTGGCTGCCCGTCTTCATGCCCGTCGCCAAGTTCCTTGCAGCGTGAGTGAATCTCATGAATGAAATCAACGATTGTGCTGAAATTCGTGCTAAATTCCGAGGGCAGGGCGCGCTTTGACCGCCCAACGCCACGCCCACGGCAAGTTGCAGTCGCCATATTAAATGAATTCATGACTGAACTTCATACGCGTGCTTGATGTGCGTTTTACACATATCGATGTTGAGTTGTGTGGCGGGCCGTGCCGCGGCTGCCCGCCCCCACTGGCCGCCGCCAACCTCCTCGCATCGCAAGTGAAAATCATGAGCAAGCGTGGTTCATGCGTGTCGCACACCACTTGAGTGGCACATGCCACCGCTGGGTGGTGTCCTGTGGTGCGGCGCTGGTGCTGCATTGGTGCTGGGGCATGACACAAGGACCACATGCCACTTGCCGCAAAATCGCCAACGTCTTTGCACTCCGTGCAGCCTGACCAGCGACGGCCTAGCTGCTGCGCAGCGACGGCAAAGCTTGTTCAGCAAAGACAAAAGGAATTCCTGCATGCAGACACCTGCGACAGTACATGTGGAGTGCAGCTGCATACACCAGTGAGCTGTGACTTTCATATGTGCGGGCGTACCTGCACAGTCTTTGATAGAACTGCACTGCCCACATGCAATCGCTGCTGCTTGCATACCAATGAGACTGCACAGGAGCTTGCAGGCATTGCTGACGACTGGAGGCAGCGCAAAGCTGTGCAGTCGGTCAGTCTCGCAGCCTCCCACTCAAGCTCACCTGCGCTGCTGGTGTGGTGCTGCCTGCGCAGGATGCTGCCGTCAGTGGCTCTCCTCGTGGCGGTGACCCGTGTTCGCAACTACTTCCACCGCCCCGACGATGTGGGTAACACACACACTACCACACACCGCAAGCATACCACATGCGCTCAGCAGCAGGAGCAAGTGCTCACGACCAGCCGTGTGGCTGCCCAGCAGCAGCAGCAGTAGTTGTGTGCTCAGCAGCCTACCTGGTGCTCAGCAGACTGCTGCCGCGCGAGCGTACCACCACGTGCTCAGCAGCAAGTTTGCACAGCCAGCCAGCCGTGTGGCTGCTGAGCACCGGCAGTGCTCAGCAGCAGCCTCTGCCGGTGCTCAGCAGCCGCCTTGCGCACCAGGCCGCTGCCAGCCTCAAGCTGACCTTGTCACTTAGTGGGCCTTCACACCCTGTGCGGCTTCCGCTTCCTGCTCTGTGCGCAGGTGCTCGCGGGGCTGGTGCTGGGCGCCCTGTGCGCCGTGCACGCCTGGAAGGACGTGACGCTTGAGCCATTCCAGGTGTACCGGCGGCCCGTGACACCAATTGTTGCCACACCTGGCACCTGATGCCCCTTCCTATGCCTGCACGTTACAGTGGTCAGCTGCCGCTGCCCAGAGAGGGCGGTGTACTGCGCCGCCATGTGCGAGTGTTACCCAGGGGTGACACCATGCCACGTGCTCAGCTACAGCAGGGGAAAGTCAGTGCCACGGTTTTCCAGTCGCGTCCCTTACGCAAGTCTGGAAGTCATGAGTGGAGTCAGGCAGAGCACGGTGGTCTCTGCAGGGCGCGTGGCCTTGTCATTGTCCCATTTAGAGACGGCAGCAAGAATGTTTCCCCTACCAAAGCTGGCGGGGGGTGACCGTTAATGGGGCGGCGGCGATAACGCATGTTGCCATTATCTGTGCCAATCGCTGGCATGTTGCGTAATGCTCTTGCAGCCAGTGCCCTCGTGTTTAGGTAGCGCACTTTTGTGCCTTCACGCACTACCTTTGGATAATTCAGCAGGTTCTCAAGGCACTCCATTCTGGCCTCAAGCAATCGCTGCAGCACTGTGCGCACCCGGTGCAGCTGTGTGCGCGCGCGTGTGTGTGTGTGCGCGTGTTTGGGTGGGGTTGTCTGTGCATTTGCAGCGCAGCTGTGCAGGGTACGACACTTTCAAACACAAATGCCACAATCTCTCAGTGAACCACAACACAATTGATATGCAGCCTGTTGATGTCGCCTCTGTTTCCGGAACACCATCTAGTCCATAAACGGACATGACGAGGTGTTTGTGATTGCTGTCATCACTCCAAACTGGTGCTCCCCAATTCTTATTGACCGACATCACGCACCAGCTAAATGCTTGCACCCCCCCCCGGGGCCTTTAGTGTTGGAGGCCCATCGAACACCCCTCGGCAAAACCTCAACTCCCTCAGTCACTTTGAAACCCACACCAAAGGCTCGCAGAACCTCGCACACACATGGAAACACAAATCCGACGAAGTGTGCCGAGCGTTGTGCAGCGCCAGAAACTGCCGCTAAACGCGCTCGCTCTGGCTTCAACCCCCCCTCCCCTGGCCCCGCGGCAGAGCGCTGGCCAGACACACCTCTAGTAGAGTTCAGAACAAGAGGGCAGCAGCAGCACATGCACCGGCGCGGCGTTAGCAGAAGTGGGTGAGTCGCAGACGCTGAGCACCAACACCCTCGCAGGACACGCAGGCACACCGCAGCCGCTTGCGCCCCAGGCGCAATGGGATAACATGTGTGTACTATTAGTACATGCATGTACTCCTGTAATGGGTACTTAATGTACAAGTTTACAGTACTGCTATTACACTGCTCGGCACACGCGCGCAGTGGCAGTGGTGCTCAGCGCACGATGGACGTCGTGCGCCACCTTGACGGGGAGAACTACACCGAACGAACTCCAACGTGATACCACCATTGTGACATAGCAAGAACATAGGCCCCGTCCATTCGCACCTTTGCCCTGTGTGTGATGCAGATCCTGCTCAACGCCGCATGGGCAGTGTCAGCGCACAGAAGCAGACAGCAGAATGCCAGCATATGCGGCATGCACAACAACCACACACACACACACACACACACACACACACACACACACGCTATGACCTGGGGTGTTGCATTCATATGACGGGAACAGCAACCAGTGGTACCGCCACTGACAGTGCTGCTGCTGAGCACTGGCGCCGCTGAGCGCTCATGAATTATAGCGAATGCCGCTGCAGCACCATCTGCCAGTGCTCCTCCTGTGCCCCCACACCCCCCCCCCAACCCACCGTACACACATCTCTGCTCAATCACAGGTGAACCTTGACTCCCCCCCCCCCAAACGCACTGCGCTGATTGCAAGGCATACAGACCTTACTAGAGAGCATGTACTCGGGTGTACACACACCCTGCATGCACGCAGCAGGGTGACTCACCAGCGCGAACACCATCTTGCTTTCCCCCGGCTCCATTTCCGTGAGCGACAGCTCAGTCTTGGGCAGCTTGGACGCCTTCACAGGGTACAACGTGTGGAGCACAGTTGTAAGGCTGTGCACGCAGCAGCGCCCCATGGCGATGGGGCGGCAGCGGTGGCAACGGTGCCAGCAATGGCATCAGCAGCAACAGCAGCAGCACCAGCAGCAACGGCGGCAGTGGCAGCGGCGGCAGCGGCGGCGGCGGCGGCAGCAGCAGCAAAGCGGAGTAGCGGAGCGCACGATGTCAGCGACGGTGAACATGAGACTTGAAACCAGCGGCGTACCGGGCATTTTCCAGCCGCATTTGGGACTAGGCAACTGCGTTAGGCTTCCGCAACGGCGAGTGTAAGTTGTGCGCGCGCAGCCATGTGCACGCGTGTCGGCAGGCACAAACATGCGCGCGCGGTAGCACACCTCCAACATTTTGAAGTACAGGGAGTTGCGAGATGGCGCCACAAAGTGCGGCGCTTTGTACGTGTGTGCACTGCGGTGCCGTCGCGTGTGTGCAGCACCGCCACACGGTAAGAGTTCAACAAGTTGCTGGCGCAGGCGCCGTGTCCGCACCGCTTAAAGAAATGTGGCTCAGGTGGGGGTGGGGGCGCTCAGCACCTGTGTTCAGCAGCAGCTGCTGCTGGTGCTTCAAGCCAAGTGCTTGCACCAGATGTTGGCACGCCTACACACTGTTGAAGTACACGCCGGCAAGGGTGCTTGCCAGCAACAAACGAAGCGGAGGTAATGGCAATGTGCATTGCCTTGCAAACTCATTCGGTGCAACCCTGCTGACAGGTGTTTGGCTGCAGCACAGCAGCTACAGCTGTGGCAGGTGCACACACTGTTCACCTCCCAGCTTCAACTTGGCACCTGGCAGCGCCTGCACCCACCAGCAGCAGGTCGCCTCTGGATCCACACTGGTGCGGTTGAAGGCGTTGAAGCCGTAGCTAGACGCCGGAGATGGTTGATACTATGTTGAGGTTTGCCGCGTATGTGACGGTGTCACCGACGGCTCGCTGCCGCCGCTGCGGTGACTGCAACCCTGTTCTGCGCTGAGCAGGTGCTACCTGCACACCTGCAGCAGCAAACAGCGGCAGCGGCGTTAGCAGGGCAGCAGCAGCGGTAGCAGCGGGAGCAGCGAGAACGAGCAGCAGCAGCAGCAGCAGCGGTGGCACCAGCTGGAGCAGCAGCAGCAGCGGTGGCAGCGGCAGGGAGCAGCACTGCTCAGCAGTGGTGAGTCAGCTCACACCTCAAACTCAGAAGGGCAATGGCAGTAGCAGCGTTATGTCAGGTGCAGCAGCATCTGGTGAGTGTGCCAACGGCAGCAGCAGCATGTCCCACGTACACGCAGCCTACAGTGCTGACAGAGCGTGTGTGTGGAAGCATGCGCGCTGCGTGTGCAACCTTGACACACACGATCTTCGAACAAAAATTCCCAAAAGATTTACCTCCTCTGCGCGGACCCATGAGAGTCTGTCTGGCACTGGACTCTGGTTTCCTTCCCCTCACGTGCTCCATAGGCCAAGCCTGTGGGAAGGTGGGCGCACTCGCACAACAGCGGCTGTGCACAACACACACGGCTCTTGCCTCGGTGATGCTCCTGTAATGTGTTTTTGCAGTGTAATGTGTTTTTGCAGTGCGCTTGCGTCAGAACAGGTGACGCGCCTCACGTTCGTTCCCCAGGGGTTCGCGCGAGTTCCTCGTCCACCACATGGTTTGCCTTCACAACAAGTTTTGTAAGCCTGCAATTACAGGGGGGGGGGGTCATGTTGCATCGCATGCGCAGCAGCACAAGCAGGAAACAGCAAACAAATACAGTGTAGTTGCGGAGTGATGCCAGCAAAGAGCACTTTAGCGGCGCCACTGCGCCTGCAGTGGTGACTCCGCTGAAAACATGATTTCAACAGAAGCAGTACCTGTGTATATGCAGTTGTATTTATGCAGTTGGGGTAGCCACCAAATTACGCGCGCACCCCAGGTGATTACATTGGTTGCGAGTCCATGCCTGCATGATACGCGGGCAAAATTCGCAGGGATCACCCGCGCACACACGTCTGGTTGTACACTCGTGGATGTGGGGCGCAGAGTGGCTCTAGCAGGCAGCAGTACCGCAGCCGCTGCGCAACTCGGGCAGCGCCAACCAGCACAAACACCACAAAATGGGTAGGCAACGGCATCGCAACGGCGCCTGCCTGATGCCTGTCCCTCAGGCGTGTGCCTGATCTGCCCCTCCCCTGTGCTGGTTCTGTGTGCCGCTGCATGACTCCAGCGGCAGCAGCTCGAGAGCTGCCGAGCCGCTAGTCCGCCTCCGCCACCTCCAGCACTGGCACCTCGTCATCAAGCGCGTCATCAAAGCCAGAGGCGCCGCCGCCGTCCTCCCCGCCGCTCGCCTCGCCGCCGCTGCCGTCGTCGCCGCCACTCCCCCCGCCATTGCTGCCGCTGACGTTGCCGCTGCCGCTGCTGCCATCACTGGCCTCAGCAGCAGCTGCGCCAGCTCGCCCAGCCCCCTCCCCCGCACTTCCCACATCGCTCTCCGTCGTCGACGCCACCGCCTCCATCTCAGTTGCCGCTGTTTCGCCCACATGACCGCCTTCAACTAAATCATTTTCTGGCTCGGTCTCGGAGCCCGCCACATCGGACGCGGATCCGTCTGCGCCGCTGCCGCCGCCGGCCGCCGCCGCTGCTTCCGCCCCTCCCTCTTGTTCACCGCTTACGCCCTCGGACGAGCTGGCATCGCCCAGCCCCCCACCAGCACCGCCATCTGCACCACTGTGTGGGCTGGCGGTGCCTGCGGCGCCACCGCCACTTGCGTCGGCGCCGGCAGGGCTTGCGCTATGGCCGCGGTGCTGCTGAGGTTTGCTGGCGGTGGCGGCGGTGGCGGTGGCGGCGGGGGGAGAGTGGGCGCGACGTGCGGCGTCGGCGGCGGTGTGCAGGCGCACCATCTCGCTTCGCACCGCCATGAAGCGTGCCATGGTGTCGTCCACCTGGGCGCAGGCGGCGGTGGCAGTGTGAAGACGGGGGCGGGAAGGGATTGACTTTATGTGCCGAAAATGAAAAATGGCCGTATTTGAACATTTTTTGAAGTGACTTGATTCCATGATGTGCAAGTAAGTCTAAATTAGGACTGGGTTTGGGAAGTCTGGGCGGACAGTGTTACTGAGGCGGTTGGATGGCAGCAGATGAACTGTCAAACAAGGGCAGGCAGCGGACGCGCATGTTGGCTCTGGGGGCTGCGCGAGTTGCTGCTGAACCGAAAGGAGGCGTGGTGCTGGCTGCAGAGGCGTGGCCGCACACTCTGCGCCTTCCAAGCCGCTAACCTTCATCTTACACCTCAACTGCTAAACTTCATCTTGCACTTCAACAGTTTTGACGTGGCAGCGAGGCCTGGTGACCGAGGTCACACCAGGTTCATGCAAGAGCTGCAATGCTATGGTGTATTCAGCCACAGAGGCATTGGCAAACAGCAGTCGCCAGCAAACGCGGCGCCAACACCAGCACCACGCGCGGCAACACCAGCATACACGGCGACGCCAAAAGCAACAGCCACAACCACCAAAATGAAGAACACCCTCCGGCCCCACATTACAAGGTTGCAATACAGTTCCATCCGCCGCATGTCCGCTGAGACACACTTCCAGTTCCTGGGAGGGCTGAACCCTTTGTACAAGACTCCAGAAGGAACACGGGCATTGCAAGCACTAGAGTGGGGGGCTGTGTCCCACAATCTGTTGACATGAAAATCCCTCGCTCTGCAGACGTAGGGCGCTCACCTGCTGCCGCGTGTCCGTCAGCGCGGCCTCCGCCGCCCGCGCCGCCGCCGTCACCCCGGCCACCTGCCGCGCCACCTTGCCCGCCTCTGCACGCAGCCGCACTGCCGCCGCCACATCCGCCGTCCGCAGCGCCTCCAGGCTGCTGCCGGCAACCCACCGGGCGTCCGCCCACGCAAACCCACTACCGCCACCGCCGTCACCAGCGTCCTCGGGCGGCTGCAGGCCATAGGCAGTCCAGGGCCAGCCAGCACTGTCCGTCCCGCCCGGCAGCGGCGGCGCGCGCGCACTCAGCAGCCGCCCCAGGGGCTCCCGTTCCCGTGGCGGCGGCGCCGGCGCCGGCCCCGCCACCGCCCTCGCCTCCTCTGCCAGTGACACCAGTGCGCTGGCGTCTTCGTAGGCGGCGCGCCACCGCCGCAGCAGCGCGGCGGCGCCCCGTGGGGGCGGCAGCACTTGTGGCGAAGCAGTGGCAGAGGGCGGGGAAGGGTCGGGCGAAGGCGGGACGCACACCTCGGAAAGGCGCAGCACGTCATCCGCGCGTAGGTAGGCGGTGCCAAAGGGGAGGCGCACGACCGCTGCTCCGTCCGCGCGCACCGCTCGCACAGTGCCGGGTCCAAATGGCGTGGCCACCGTGTCTGTGCGGCGGCGCTTTTGGCCGCTGCCACCGTCGGTGCCCGCTGGCAAGGCGGGATCTCCGCTGGCCGCGACGCCATTCGCAGCCGCCGCCGCCGCTTGCGCCTCCACGGCTGCAATGTTGAAGCCCGCAGGCGAGCCGCCCTCCTGCGACTCCGCTGCCTCCTCCTGCTGAGCACCCGAGCCGCTGCTGCTCAGCAGCTCAATGGCGCGGCGCACCACGCGCGCCGCCTTCCGAGGCCTGCTGCTGCCGCCGCTGGAGCTGCCGACGGCGGCGGCGAGACGCGTCACCAGCACGCGCGCCTCCGCATCCATGCGCGCAGCCTCTCTGCTCAACAGCGCCTGCTGCCGCGCCAGGTGCGCCCGAAGCTGCACGTGCGCCCTCTCCTGCAGTGCCGCCGCCCCCTCCACCCCCTCCCAGTCGCTCCGAGCCTGCGCCAACCTCTGGTCCCACTCACGCAGCTCGGGCTCTATCGACTCTGGGTGGGAGGCCCACCGCGCGCCGCGCGCCCGCTTGGCGTCCCGCTGGCTCTCGGGGGGGATGGCGGGGGCCAGGGCGCGACGAACACGCCCCGGGGGCTCGGGGGGGGTGGGGGGGTGGGTGCGGAGGTGGCGTTGCAGCTGGCGGATGTCTCGCTTGGCATCGCTCTTGGACAGGAAGTTGACGCCCGCCAGGGCTGGCATGGGGCGAAGGGACTTGAGGCGCTCTCGAGCGCGTCTTTCGTCGTCTACGTGGGCTGCGGAGGAAATTGCTGCTGCCGCTGCTGCTGCCGCTGCCCGGCCACCTCTGCCCCCTGCTGCGGTTCGACGCCGCTTGCCACCACGGGCGTCGCCGTGGTGATGGTCCTCTCCTCCCCCAGAAGGCATTCGAGGCGTGCGAAAACTGGGTGGGTGTGCACAAATTACTTGCCGTTGGTGTCTTCACCTCTGTGATGGGTGCAAGCGCTGGTTTCGGAGCACAGCCGCCTGTTGCCTGGAACCACCTCCGCTGAGGGCAGCACAAGCACCCGTATTGATCAAAGCAGCACCGCCACCGCCACCATCTCCGGCTGGCTGCGTGTGGCCAACTTCAACACCGGACTCAAACCTCAAGTTCCAACTTCAAGGTCTTGTCTTGAATGCTGAGCACGTCATCCATGCATGAAAACTGCGCGCTTGCACCTGTGTACAGGGCCTTGGTCTCCCCAGCTGCCGCGGCGCGCGGCAACCCGGCACGGCGCGGCCGCAGCGGCGGGGAGTGGGCGAGGCGGTAGCTCAGCTGGTTGCACATGCAGGCTGCCTGACTGTCGCGGGTGCAACACAGAAATGAGTCCAGCGACAGCCGCGGCCAAGCTGGCTGTTTGCTGCTTGGTGTGCTTGGTGTGCTTGCTGCTGCCGCTGGCGAGGGCGTACCTGCTGCGAAGTGCGCCGGGAGCGGGGTTGCAATGTCCTGGCCTACAGAGGGGTGAGTGTCTGCAGATAGCGGTGCGCAGCGTGCCGGTGCCACCATTCCTCGACGCGTCATGTGATTAGGATTGCGGTGTTTGGGCTTGCAGCAAGTTGACACCGGGAGGCACACCGCACACGCCGCCTCCGCCTGCAGCGCGCCGTAACGCTGCTGCTGCTGCAGAGAGCTTGGAACGAATTATTACACTCCCACACTCTGACCCGCGAAAGATGCTGGCTCGCATGTGCAGAAACACATACACACCCGCAAGGCAACAACCTAACCGGCAAACCCCGCCGGGCTCGTTCACCCTCCTGACCCGTGCCACCGCTGACTTGTGCGCCGGCCACCTACCTCCAGCGATGCCTAGCGTTTGTGCACCGACTCTGTTTGCTGCTGTTGTCACCGCTGACGGGTTGCACTCGTCGGCACTCCTGCTGTCGGTTGCTTGCAGCCACCGTGAGACAGCAGCACGACCGACGGCATCGGCGGCGAGCATGCGCGCCGCCGACCATGGTGCTGACCACGCGCAACGAGGCAGTAACTACAGTGAACACGCGCGTCAAGACTACGATACCCAACCCCGACGGGGGGTCCGTCATGGACACTTGGCAGGTGCATGCTGAGCTCAGTGGCAGCGGCATTGCTCAGCAGCTGCTGCTTCTGCTGAGCAGGCTTGTTGCTGCTGAGCATGCCCATGCGGTGCACTCAATGTTTGACGTGCCCGTACAGAGTGTATTCAGCTGCTGCCGCCCCAAATGCCACATGCAGCATGCGGTGAGCTCGGAAGCAGCGCAAACACAACCCTGATACCGGCCGCCACAGCACCCAGACGGTGCTGGTGAATGCCCCCGTGAACCTGCCCTGCTGCTGCTTTGTTACGTTTGCTACTGCTGGTTCTTGTGCCTGCCATGGGTGTTCACAGTTCAAGCTGCTGGACCAGCTGTTCTCCATCCCCCTGGTGAACGCGCTGCTCTTTGGCGTCTACCGCAAACAGGCCGTCGCCAAGGCGGAGGCAATGGGCATACCGTGAGTTTTTTCTGCTGAGCACACATGCACCCTGCTGCTGCTGCTGCTGCTGAGCACTGCCGAGTGCTGCTGAGCATGCTAACCAAAGGCCATGGCCGCAGAAGCCATGCGCCACCGGGAAGCACCAGGTGCTTCGCACATAACTACGGCTGTCGCAGCATGAAGAGCACACTTCATGCACAGCCCTCACGGGTGCGTGCAGTAATAACATCTGGGCAGCCATGTTTCAGCCACCCCGCGGCGGCAGCGAGTGCTCACGCTGTAAATAGCTGTGTGGGTAGCATACGCTTTCTGCATGCCAAATGGCGTGCTGACACCGGTGTCGGTGGGCGTTCACTGCTGCTGCTTACAAGAGGGACGGCGGTGCCCCGCAGTGCCTGCTGCAGCAGCCCGGGCGCGCACTCCGAGCGGTGTGGGAGTGAGTGGCTGCTGACGGTGTTTCGCTGGCCACTGTTGCACGTGCAGGTGGACGGCATTCATGGGCGACATGCGGCGGCGCACGGACCAACTGCGGGAGGTGCAGAGGAGGGTGACGGACGCGACCACGGTTATCCCAGAGTATTATTATGCACCAATGTAAGGGATTCATGTGGGTGCTGTGGTAGCACCAGGGGTAGTATGGGGCGCTGTGTGATCGTGGCCCCAGCTGCTGTGCAAGCTCGCGTTGTGCCAGCGTTGCTATGGTAGGCGTTTGTTGTACTGCTGTGCAACTTGCATACACATCATGTGTTGTTGCGGTGTGGCCGCTGCCGCACTTGTGTTACCATTAGTTCCATAAGTATTTTCCCTATTGGTTTCAGCACGTGCTACTGACAGCAAGCAACATCTGTCACTGGT
>JAULBY010025918.1:0-17088 GCA_032358315.1 Ophiocytium majus | reverse complement strand
TGTACACTGAAATCACTATTTGCAAAACTTTTTTGTCTACTAAAAAATTTGACAAGATACTTATGGGACTAATGGTAGTACACGTTGAAGGTAGTATAAACATGCACATGATCTCTGCGCGGTAGCCATCCGCATCTGTCTCCTCGTAGACAGCGTCCGTGATGTTGGTCCAGAAGCCGGGCCAGCCGCAGCCGCAGTCAAATTGTGAAAGAAAGGGTGGCGAGCATGGTACATACGCACACATAACAAGTATAATAAGCATGTACATATGGTAGCCATCGGCATCCGTCTCCTCGTAGACAGCGTCAATGATGTTGGTCCAGGAACCGGGCCACCCGCACCCGCAGTCAAACTGCACACACCAAAGGTGGTATGAGCATGGTGTGATAGGTGGGTAATAAGCAATAAACTGTCAGTAATCGGTGCACTGCGCCCTTGATGTTGTCCAAATGCCGGGCCAGCACTAGAGGGAACGCCAACATGTGCAAACATGCAAAGGGCTAAAAGGGGTATTGGAGGTACCCGCATCAGTCTCCTGATGATTCCAACACCAAGTATGCTGTGTACTATGTACTCTTAATAAACCCCGCTTAGGGCGCGGAAAGCCCTTCGCACATGGTGCGCATGGCTAGAAGAAGGGATCAGATAGGTAGCGAAAAAGCTGGCAATGCTCAGCACTGCGTACTCTGAGGAATCCTGCCTTTCCAAGCCTAATGGGAGTTATGGGAGACAGCCCGATGTCCCAGGGGGCTATGTACTCGATGTCACAGTCAAACCTTGCCCACATTACAGGTATTCTATTCGAGTACAGCACTGTGCAGGGGACCCCCCTCACATTGGTCTCCTGGTGACAGCAACATCAAGTGTGCTGTGTCCCCGGTCCATGGTGTCACGAGTGCGACGGGTGGGCTACAGCGGTATAGGAACTCTCATGTGCGCAAGTGGTACTGTACCGGTACTAAATATTTTATGATATACTATTTCAAGTTACTAGATACTATAAATATCAAAAGTACACTTCGAAGCAATGTAAGTAGCATAGTACGTGGTTCGTACCTTGTGCGACTGTCGTAGAGGGCGAGTCGCAGCAGTGCGCTGTAGCATGCACATGAGCAATAGCCGTAGCAACCGCTTTTACTGGAAGTAGCAAGAATATATATGATTCATACCTTGTGTGAGCTGTCGTAGAGGCGCGTGCCACAGCAGTGCAGTGTAGCACTTTTGTGAGCAAATGGCAATAGCAGTAGCAAATATGGGTATGCTGAAAGTAAGAAATTATGTGATTCATACCTTGTGCGAGCTGTCGTAGAGGGGCGTGCCGCAGCAACCGCACACATACGTGCCATCCTCGAACAGGTCATCGAACCTGTCAAAACAACAGCAGCAAGGCGGTGCTTGCTCAGCAGCAGGGATGTTGCTCAGCAGCAGGGATGTTGCTCAGCAGCAGGGATGTTGCTCAGCAGCAGGGATGTTGCTAAGCAGCAGCGATGCTGCTAAGCAGCAGCGATGCTGCTCAGCAGCAGGGATGTTGCTGAGCAGCAGCGATGCTGCTCAGCACCAGCGATGCTGCTCAGCAGCAGGGATGTTGCTGAGCAGCAGCAATGCTGCTCAGCACCAGCGATGCTGCTCAGCACCAGCGATGCACCTGCTGGTGCCAGCCGCATCTGTTTTATCCGCCGCCACCCGCGCATGGCGGTCTCAGGAGCCAAAATACGCACATAACAACCCAGATGACGCACACCCACAGCTAAAAAAAAAAGAGGCGTTTGGCAGCCAGACGCATGCCGCACACCTTGTACCTGGGCCGTTGCACACCCACCAGCGCACATGAAATTTGAAAGTACTTAGTTATACTACTGTAGTATTAGTTCATCAAGATGCACTGGTAGTAGACCCTTTTACTAGTGTTATTGAACTCCCCCTTCCCCCCATTTCGGACTGGACTTGAAGTTTTAACTGGGCTGTATGAAACCAGCTATAAACCGGCTTTGGAGCAATCAGTTTAACTGCGCCTCGCTGAGCACTTCCAAGCTGTGTACTTTGCTGGAGCCGGCCTCCCACACCCCTATTTGCAACTTTGGCTCCAGCTTCAGCTACAAAGGGGAGGGGGTGGATAATGGGCAATAGACGCCGCAGGTCTACTCAAGTACATGATGCACCTGTGTGCTCCATTTACGCACAATTTACTGCAGTACATTATGCACGTATACTGTGTACTACTGTAGTACTTCAGTGGCGAGCGCTAGTTAAGGTCCATATGCACAGTGCTGGTTTTAGGTGCAATAGTACAACAGTTGTGCGCACCCCCATGCACATGATAAACAGAGGAGGCGGTTTCGATTCGTGCACTTGTACGCACCCCGCGCGGCACTACAGCAGTGCATGCCGTCCTGCATGCCCAGGGTTTTTGCACGCCCGCGAGTGCGACGTCGTACGTAAAGTACGTAAAGTAGAACTGCCACTGAGTAGCGGTACCTGGGTATTCTGGCAGCTCCCACATACTTCAAGGTGGTACTTGAAGTTGTACGATCATGAAGTTGGTGCAATAGTTGCAGATCAGACTACAGCGGTTGTACGCACCCCCCGCGCGCCAGTGTGATGCCCCGCGGCTCCGTCGCCTTCATGCGCAGCACCTGCAGTTGAAGTTCAAACAGTTGAAGTTCAAACAAAAAAAAATCAGGCACAGTTGCAGTTGCACTTGAGGTCCACACGTGCAGCAAAAGGCGGTGTTTGGAGAGCTGGTCAGGGTCATCGAGGGCGGCGAAGCCGTATGCATGATCCGGAAGAGGGCCAACATTGAGTGCCATTTGAGGGCCCCCGACCAGCCTGGCCACGCCGCGCAGCTGCAGCTGCAACGACAAATCACCCCACAGGCTTCGGCCTGGCATTTTGCCCCAGCCGAGGCGGTATCTGGGCTTAGCAGCCTTTTAGGTTTCTTTCACAATGCGCCAGCCCAGGTCTTCCTCCCGTAAAAGAAAGCCCTGAGGAGCAAAAATTTCGTACATAGGTATGTGCTGTATGCTGCGGCAATGCTTGTCCATGGGGGGGGTCTTAGTCACGTTGGTGGACATACATGGTATACTTTGAAGTAAAAAGGACTACGTAGTGTGCGGTGTTTCGTGCCCAGTACTACTACTAGTAGTACATGTGTGTGTAAATATATATGTATATACTTTGAAGTATATACACAGTTTTTAAAAAATACATTGCGCCAGTGCACACCTTGTAGGCGGCGGGCCCCATAGTGGCCTTGTACACTGAGTACCATATACCATACATGTACTGGCTATGTGTGCACGACTGTAGTACAGTGTACTTCTACAAAGTATACACACTTCGAGGTACACATGTACACCAGAATTATGTGGAAATAAAAGAACTTAACAAGTACAAAGTATGTTGCGCACCTTGTAGGCGGTGGGCTCCATAGTGGCCTTCTACTCTGAGTACCATATACTTTAGAAGTACTTGCTATGTGTGCACGGCTGTAGATCAGTGTACTTCTACAAAGTATACACACTTCAAGATACACATGTACACCAGAATTATGTGGAAATAAAAGCACTTCAGAAGTACAAAATGTGTTGCGCACCTTGTAGGCGGTGGGCTCCATAGTAGCCTTGTACTCCACATCAGGCTTTTTCTTGTCCATGGGGGGGGTCTTAGTGACGTTGGTGGACGGGTCCGGCGCAGGCATCTTCCAGAACTGCATGGCCACCGTGCCACGGATGTGCCTGCATGCGCGCGCACAAACAGCACCAGCGGCAGCGGCAGCAGTGGTTGAGAGAGGTCGCATGCGGTGACAGGGTGCTGCAATTAATACCAGTACAGGCATTACAAGGTGATGTTCCATGGCCATCGTTACACGAAAGGGGTTGTGCCTCAAGTGGTGCAGCTAGCAGCGCGGCACACCGGTTGCACACCGTGGCAGATGGTGAGAAGCTGCCGTGCTGCTTCTGCTGCAGCCTGTGTGCGGGAAAGAGTATTGGAACACATATTATACTGTACATTTTATGTGTTTTTGTTGCTGTAGTCGGGCCGGCATCATCAGGTCCATCATTCTGTTCTTTGTCGGACAGTCTGCAGCGCTTTTGGCTTGTGGCATGTCAGATGTCAGTATACTTTGAGCCCTCACACGCCCGCAAGTGTGAACATCAGTACCACAATAACCACGGTGCTACTATCGTTTACAAGTAACACTACTGCTATGTAGGCAAGCTTCTGCTCAGCAGGGTGAGGCAGGTGCGTCAGCAGCAGGAACATGCAGCCAAGACGACAGCACCTCACGCCAAATGTGACGAGTGCAGCGCCGCAGCATAGCGTGTGTGTGCAGCGTTGACTGTCAGTGACGCAGCCTGGGTGCTGCTGAGGCGCGCACGAGTGCAACACCACATCCCAAATGTGCTGATGTGTGTCTGGATCTTGTCAGCAACAACACCGACAGAATCCTGCACCAGCACCTTCGCAACTCTCCTAACGAAATCACCACCACCATGCATGCAGAAAAGGATGCGCATGCCAGCTGCTGCCACAGCAGCACAACGACACGCAGCTGGTGCTGCGGCTGACGCGCGGCAGCAAACATGACGTGCCTGCGGCTGCCCGCCTGGAGGCTGGTGGCGCCCCTGCCTGCTGCGACCGCCTTCGCCGCCGCCAGAGAGGAGGGCACGAACGCGCCGCAGTTGCTGAGACCACCAAGGCACGCCACGGACAGAGCACTGCGGGTGACCCTCATCTGGAAAAGCGGGTGCGGGGCGTCGTGCTGTGTGTGTGTGCGACAGCTTGAGAGAGTGCTCTGACACAGCAGTGAATTCTGAAACCAAAATCCTGCCCAAATTTCAAACGGAAACTATTTTTTTGCAGCATGCATGCATGCACACAGCACACACACACACACAGTTGCCTGCTCTTTCAACACACCGCGGGGGAGCCATGACGCGCCTGGGAGCAGTGACGCTGGCGCTGCTGGCCTGCGGTGGACAGGCCTTCGTGGCCCCCGCAGCGCAGCGCAGCCTGGCTCGCCCCGTGGCCAGCACCAGCCGCAGCCCGCTTTACATGAGGTGGGTGGCTCGAACGCACAAAGCAGGGGGCGCGTGCATACAATTATTGCTCGCCGCCCACACACCCGCCAGCCCCCTCGCTTCGGCCATGGCGTTTGCCAAGGCTGCTTGTGAATCTTGTCTTCAGAGCGGCTTGCTGGATGTGTGTGTGGCGGTGGTGTGGGCAGGGCGCGGAGAGAGGGTGGCGGGAGGTGGTCAGAGTAGTGACGAGTTGCTGGGCGTGCTTGGCACGTCACGCCAACGGTTGGTGCTGCATGCCGGCGTTGTGAGTAAGTCTACATGTGGCACAGCAGCAGTCGCTCACACGATGCAATCGGAGCAGCGGCGGCAGCAGCAGGCCGCAGTTTGTCTGCTGGTCACTGCTGTTAAAACATGGTCCCAGGCTGGCTCATATTCAAGGAGTGATGACGGGTCCCACAGCCGCTGCTGCAGCTGCACCACTGCATAAAGCCATCAGCAGCTGCCCCGTGTTGCCCCTGGCGCCTGCTTCGCTGCCGGCCGCTCCGCACCAGCTCGCCCCCCGTGCCGACAAACACAAGGACAGAAATTGCATGTCAACAATTGACAGCTGAGCATGCACGACGCATGTGTGCCGCTCTTGTTGGTGGTGAGCACCATCACACTGAGCTAACAGCAGCTGCCGCCGTGCTGTGTTTGGCGCCCCCGCAGCACCCCTGTCGTCGATAAGGACAAGGAGGAGGTGACGGAGTACTTCAACAACAACGGCTTCGAGCGGTGGAACAAGGTGTGCGGACGTGACGTCAAAGTATATTTACAGCGTTGCAACACATGAATTCATACAATGAACGGGAACGGGATGCACCGATGGCCCTTCTAGCACCATTAAATGCTCCCTGGTGTGGTGGCCTAGCAATCGCCGGCACATCCTATTATTGTCATTCTTTATTCTGCGCAGCATGCCAACTCAATGCTCTGGAAAGGCATTTCCAAAACATGTGATTGCTGCTACGCACGATTGGCAAGCTGCCCAACGGCTGGGCGCAGCAAGGCCCTTGCTTGTCAGCATCACAGTAGCTTCTTATAACTTTGACAGTTTTTCATGTGGGCTGGCATGGGGCGGGGGGGGGGGGGAGCACCGGTCCATTACGGCGCACAGCACACACTAGTTTCGTCACTGCCATCGCTCTATGTACCACTATGTACTACACACTTTTACACAAAAGTACTCTAGCAGCTTTCTACTGTAACAGGCACTTCTGCCTGCCTGCTTGCGACACTTCTTGTTGTGTACTGGGGAAGCTGCGAGTCTGTCAGTGTGCGTTGCTGTTGCTCCATGCTGGCTGACTTGGGCTCTTGCACACCCGCAAATGCAAACAAATTAATATGTAGAAGTGCTCAAAGCTGGAGTGGCACTTGCGGATACACGACACTTGCTGTTGATTACTGGCGACACTCTCTTGTTGTTTACCTTTTTAGTTGTGAAAGCTAGAGTCTCTGGGGGTGGTACCGGTCTATACAGGGCACCCCTGCAGCACTGGGGCCGCTAGTGCATGTTTACTGTTACTACTACTGAGTGCTTCCATTCACCATTCTGAGAGCATATCCACTTGTCGCTCTCACACGAGTGCGCAGCAGCTTTTGCTGCCTGCGGGCGCTGGCCGCTGTACCATTATTATTATTCTTCTTGTTATTTTTCATGTTATCGAACAGCTTCTCATGTAGTGTGGATGCGGCATAGGCGGTGCCACTAAAGTGCAGCACCCAGCACACCTGTTTTCGTGCATGTGAGTTGATGCAGCACTGTAGCTCCCATCGCTTGCTTGACATGCGGCCTGGCGAGCAAGCACACTAATAGGTTCGATGTTGTTTTTACTGCAAGCATGTACAAAGTACTACTAGTAGTAGTAGTTAAAAGAGGTTTTCACCGCCCGGAGTTAGGCGGAGAGTCGAGCTGGGCGTCCGAGTGGGCAGGCCGGCCAGGCATAGGATATACCGCCGTCTGGAGTCCCTACGCTATGTGGTCTGGCACGCAGTTTATAGTTATAGGACAGCTTCTCATGTAGTTTGGGTGCAGTACAAAGTGATAGTTAAAAGAGGTTTTCATGTGGTCTGGCGCGCAGCTCCGGCAGCCCGCACCTCGACTGCCGACAGCAGTGAACGCGTCCAGCGTAAGAGTGTGCCACTAGCATCATGTGTGAATACTTGAAGTACATACCTCAAAAGTACTTCAAATAGTGGTAAAATGAGGCTTTCATGTGGGCTAGCAAGCGCACGTGACACGCAGCACTTGCAGTGCACACAGCCTGCCAGCCAGGCTCAAGTCCAGCTTATTGGTGTAGACTGCGCAAGGAAACTGAGAGACTGCGGCAAAGCCCAGCCACCGCACCGCCGTGGCTGGGCGGAAGCGCCACAGCGAAGCCCGCCTCCCTTTAAGCCCTTGTACTTCAGTTGGGTACTTGTTTGTGACAAAGTGATAGAAACCGAAAAGGCTGCTAAGCCCAGATACTGCCGTGGCTGGGGCCAAATGCCAGGCCGGAGCCTGTGGGGTGATTTGTCCACCTGGTGAAAGCACCAGACAGCCCCCACACCTACACGCAAAGTGTAAATTGTGAACTCAACAGCAGAATACTTCGAGGTAAATTGGAACAAGTTCGCTGGGCCAAGCTACTTTTAGAGGTGGCCAGGCAGACGCATATGGGATTAATATTTTTTTGCACTTGGGGACATGCAAGAGCCCATGCATGCCGGCGAGCATGCAGCAATGCGCGGCGGCTGTGGCTGCGGGGCGGCTGTGGCTGCGGGGATGTGCCATGGGAAAGCCCGCCTCCTTTCAAGCCATCGCAGTGTGTGCATGCAACTGTAGTACGTGTACACACAGTGGTACATGCTTACATGTACACGTCTACTACAGCAGTGTATGGATAACAGCCGTGTTTGCATTTTTGCATGTGCTTGCATGTGCTTCTGGTATGCTAAGTTCGCAAATCTACCACCACCAGTAGGGCGGTGAGTTGAAGAATGTGACAAATGTTGTTTTTTTCTTGCGCCTGCTGCTTGGCTGTGCTGCTGCAGATCTACAGCGACAGCGACGAGGTCAACACGGTGCAGAAGGACATCCGTGATGGACACGGCCAGACCGTTGACAAGGTAACTATGATAATGTGTCAACATCTGCATTCCGCGAGGTATTTTACACAATATGTATACACACACTTCGAGGTACTACTGTAGTACTTCTAGTAGAGGTATGTAATAGCAAATTGGGTACTTGAAGTGTATGTATCGGTATGTGTACACACATCTACTTGAAGTATCTGCTTATTGTCGTACTTCAGAAGTGGTGTACAGGGACATCCGCGATGGACACGGCCAGACCGTTGACAGGGTAATTGTGATAGTAGTACGCAATAATACAGTAGCAACTTGCTACATGCGTCTGTGACCACGTACACGTAGCGAGTTTTTACACGCATCCTAGGTGCCACGTACTAGTGCAGTGCAGAGTTCGAAGTACATGTGTTTATAATTATACATAACAATGCAGAGAACGCTATGCAGGAGGGCATCCGCAATGGACACGGCCAGACCGCTCACAAGGTCAGCATGATAACGTGTGAACATACACTTGTATGTGAGTTGTGGGACCGCTGCTGCTGAGCACCGCTGCTGCTGCTGCTGTCCTCCACACTGCTGAGCAGGCAGCACTTGTCTGCTGCCGCCGCTGGTCACTGCTGCTGCCCGGTGCTGCCGCTGCTGCTGCTGAGCACCGCGCACCACTGTCGCCACCGCTGCTGCCGCTGCTGATGCTGACCACTGCTGCCCCTGCTGCTGCTGCTGCGATTTCTGCTGCTGCTGCTGAGCACTGCCGCCGCTGCTGCTGAGTACCGCTGCTGCTGCTGCTTTCCCCTACACTGCTGAGCAGGTGCTCGCGTGGGTGGACGCGCACAGCACTGCCGCTGCTCAACACTGCCGCCGCCGCTGCTCAGCGCTGCCGCCGCTGCTGCTGAGCACTGCCGCCGCTACTGCTGAGCACCAATGCTGCTGCTGCTGCTGCTGTTCCCTACTCTGCCGAGCAGGTGCTGGCGTGGGTGGACGCGGATGGCGACGCGGCGAAGCGCACGTTCTGCGATGCGGGCTGCGGCGTGGGCTCTCTTGCCATTCCCCTGGCGCAGCGGGGTGCCAAGGTGGCGGCTTCGGACATCTCCAAGGCTATGACCACGGAGGCGGCGGCGCGCACCAAGGCGAGCAGCAACACCGTCCTATTATATTGTACTCTGCTACTACTACTGCTATATTACTACTACAGTAGGTTTATTTATTTCCAATTGTGGGCGTGCAAGAGCCCGTGCCATGCAAGCCGGCACGCTCGTGGCCATGCCAGTAGCATGCTACTACCAGTATTTAATATTAGTAATAGTTCAAGTATACTGTTTATACTCTGTAGTGTGTGTTAAAGTATACCTTAGGAAGTGGTATCAAGAGTACTTCCCATCAGTATTGAGACCATCTTTCAATACGGATGGCCGCAAGCCTCAACAGCGGTATTGGCTGACTGACTATGAACTGAAGTGGCACATGGTGTAGCAGCAAAGGTGGCAGTGTCAGACAGCTCCAAGGCCATGACCACACGAAGGCGGCGGCGCGCACAAAAGGCGAGTAGTGACACCGTGCTAGTCTATCATAAGACCACACATACAAGGGTACTGGGCCACTGGTTCTGACCAAGTGGATAGATCACCACACAGGCTTCGGCCTGGCTTTCTGCCCAAGCCACGGGAGTACCTGGGCTCAGTCACCTTTGTGGTTTCTTTCACATACATGTAGCACCCATGATATCATATTATGAAGTGTCATTACCACATCAAAAGTATACAGTATATATATATATATGCACTCTACTGAAGTACTGCCCAAGTACTGAGACCACTGCTGATCTGGGCGGTATCAAGCGCCAACAGCCGTGTGTGGGCTGATTGACCTGTAACAAAGGTGGCCCGTAGCACGGCGGCAAGGGTATAAGCTGATACACCATCGAAAAAGAGAGGCGAATAGCGTGGTGGCAAGGTGGCAGCTCAAGGCATGACCAGGGCAGCTGCGGTGCGCACCAAGGCGGACATCAACACTGTACTTCTCACATGACATCAATACCATATAATTCTAGTACTTCTGAAGCATCGATACTGCTACTTACACAAGCACTTCTGTACTTCAAAAGTACTACATAGAATCATGTACTACAGTAGTACTTAGTATACTCGTTAGATAGTACTTCTACATGTACTTCGAAGTAGCACACTGAAGTATACTCCATTTCACTAGTACTGTGGGATCTTCATGTGGCATTGCAGACGGGCTGCTACTCGGCGGTGGCTTCCGGAGGCTGTGGCGCTGCCAAGGTGGTAACCGCTACTGTAGTTTCAACAGGCATATCATATATATATATATATATTATGTATATATATGATATATATTATACATATATTTGCTCGGTAGTGCAGTACTCGCAAAACGTTATGTGGTTCTGCGGTGTAGTGCCGCTCTCGATTGGGGCCATCCTGTGTATTGCTCAATACTGCCGGTTGCAAGTAAATGCACATCATGCGGTTTTCAACTACCACGGCACGAAGCAGCACGGACACGGAGCAGCGCAAGCCAATGACAGTGCTGCTGGAGTGACACGGGTTACAATGCTCATGGATGAACAAACACGGTGATGGGTCACAGCGTATAATTTTCGCATTATACGCCGTGTAACGTATGTAAATACGCCGTATAACGTATGCAGATGAACGTATCTGTACGGCAAATACGCCGTATACCGCGTTTTTGGGCGTAGAAATACGTAGGAATACGCCATATGTTGTATAACACACAAACTACGTTATACGCCGTGACCCATCACTAAACATACAGCGTGTATAGGTCCATGTACTGCAGTAGTGCGGGTACATGGTATGGAACTGTGAGCAATGCTTTTGCACCTGCTCAGCAAGCAGGGGCACCATGTGGTATTGCGGGCATGGAGCACGGTTGCAAAATGGCGTGTGTGAGGGGGGGGGCGCATGCTCCGCATGAAAAGGGTCCTGTTTTTTCACAGGTGTTTTACAGCGGCAGTGCACCATGCAGTGACCCGCACTGCAGCGGCAGATGGCGCGCATAAAAGGAACCATGTGGCTTACATACATACTCGAAGTAACATACAAGCAGCTCAGACAAAGTAGGGATTTCATGTAGCTAGGCGTGCGCAAGGGGCCACAACTCAAGAGAAAGTATTTCGATGGTAGGTGTCTTTGAGAGCATACTCTGACCCGCACTGCCGTGGTAGGTGGCGCATGTACCACCACTGAGACCAAGTAGGGGTGTCAGCATATGCTTCTAAAGTATATAATCGAATTTAATGTATATGTATACATGTATACTGTAAGTAGAAGTATATGTACACACTGTAGTACCTTTGTGCCGCAGTCATCGCCACTCTATGTGGCGGCGGGGTCGCGTGCCGTGCCATACATACCGCGCAGCCTTCCATGTGGATGCCACAGCATAACTTCAACACTTGAAGATGGTCATTATAACATGTTGTCGTACCACCCCATGTGCGCGGCAGGTGGCGCCAGGCGCACGTGCCGACCCATACTGTGCCTGTCATGCGGACCCACAGCATCCTTCGAAGTATACTTCACGACTTGAACTGTTGCACCAATACTATGACACCAACACTATTACACCAATAATCATAGTAAGTGCTTGTACCACTTGATGCGCGCGGCAGGTGGCGCTGGGCTCGAACGCCAAGCGCGTGACATTCCAGACGTCTGACCTGGAGTCACTGAGCGGCAAGTACAACACCGTCTGGTGAGTGCCACATGACCCTGTTCAAGGGAACTATATACATACTACAGTAGTATAACTTTCTATATGTACTTCCACCGGCACATGTACACCATTGGCAGTGCTAGAGAAGGATGCACTTGGTGTATGTGTGGTTGCAACTACTTGGAGCAAAACACCGTCTGGTGAGTGCTGCATGGACCTGCTCAGATGCACTGTATCTATACCTTGATATATTTGGAGGTGCTGCACCTGCGGGCACCCGCTGTAGCCCTTTCTTTGTCCGTACACATACTTTGTCGTGCATTCGACACGTGTCATGGGCGCCAGTGAGCGTGCTGGCATGCATATGTCATGGGCTCTTGCACGCCCCCAGGTGCAAATAAATAAAACTACAAAAGTAAGTATACACTTCTACATATACTTGGAAGTAGATACTACGTCTGAAGTATCTAGACTGTACCTTTGAAAGTACCATCTAGTGCCTATTCCTCTCCCCCTAAAGGTAATAGCGGAGGTTTTAACTGGGCGTCCCTAACCCCTTACCCCCTGTTTACTGGCACTCCCTAATTGTTTTACCCCCCCTTTTAACTGGTGCTCCCTGTTGGCTTTACCTTGTTTAAGCTGGTGCTCCCTGGCCCACTGAGCCCCCAAAACTACTGGCCATGCCTAAGGGTGCACCCCTGAGTGAGTCAGGGTCCCTGACAGTACTGTCTACAGTGACTGTAGCTTCACTGTTGGAAACACATTGTGCTCAGCAGTTGCGCTTTTTCACCGAAAGGGCCGGGAGGAGAGCTGTCCGACGCAGCAGCAGCAGGGGCGGCAGCAACCGGGCCTGGCTGCTCGTCATCAGAGGATATGATCTGCACATCAGAGTCGCTGCCAGGCCGTGTCGCCGCTGCTGCCGCCTCCCGCACCCGCCCCCCTCCCCCTGGGGAGTGGTGGTGCTGGTGCAGCAGCAACAGCAGCAGACCCACACCCGGTACTACTCGGGCCGGTAGCGCCAGGTCAGAGCACCACCCTGCAACATGGCAGGGCGTGCTTGCCGTCAGCGTCGGGCGGTCTGCCCCAACCACACAGTGTCACACTGACATGGTGGTCAAGGCTGCACTACTCGGTAGTAGCTCGTTCGGCGGAACTGGGGGGGGGGAAGCTGCAGGAGCGTTCTGCTGCCAAGAAACGGCCGCAAAATGCGCAGGACCAGCCGTAATGCATGCGCGTGTGTTGCTTGAGCCCCATAGGCCCTCGGAAGACTCTTTCCCTACTGACTTTACCTCCCCCCTAAAGGGTTTTAACTGGGCGTCCCTAACTGCTTTCCCCCCCCGGCTTTGACTGGCAAATCCTATTACCTTTAGAGGGAAAGGAATAGGCACTAGACGGTACTGACATTCAAACCCACCAGACTGAGCGCTGTACGCGGCCTACATCAACAGCTGCTGCAGGAGCATCCGCAGGTTGCGTCAATTGCCAGCCCACCTAAGTCCCCCCCACCCATGGCCAATGCTAGCACTACAGCAACTAGCAGCCACTTCAGAAATACTTCGTAAGCTGCCCGCAGGCATGCCGGGCTGGTGAGATGAAGCATTGACGGCTACCTTAGCCTCAGAATCTGTAGTACAACTACCATGACGGCCGCGGGGATCGGCATCACACCGTTTGTTTAGCTTTCGGAAGACGGTGTGCCACTCAGGCTGGCTAAAAGGCACCGGGCGTGGCATACCCTCCTTGCCTGGCCTTGCCGCCTCATGCTAGCTGGCATGACGAGCTTGTGGGTCGGCGCTAAGCCTTATGGAGCAGGTGACAGCCATGGATACATGTGACACAGTAACACACCTCTGGGCCGCCCGCGGCTATGCGCGCCAGCTCACTGACAGGCTGAAGAAGCCAACCACCATCATGATGCGGCGACAGCGACCAAGTCTTGAACCGCCTTGCACTTAGCACGGTCGCACGCGCGGGGAGCAGCAGCAGCAGCGATACACCCTGCCCCCCCTATAGACAAGTTTCCACTAGGTTTGAATTCTCAGAAAGTCGAAACGAGCTCTCAAAAGTCGAAACGACAGTTTTTCCTAAGTGAGGTACCTCAACATGGCCTCATACGAAAAATTGGAGGCCACCCCCCTTGTAGCCCTTCAAAATTGGCGTCGACCTGTCAATTTTGATTCAAAATCGAACCATATGGTCAAAAGTTACAACTTCAACTGTGGTTGAAATTGAAGTTGAAGTTGGTGTGAAGTTGAAGTTACAATATTAAAGTTTGCTTATGACCACATGGCTCGATTTGGGGGGAAAAATGATGAGTCGACCCCAAACTTCAAGGGCTACAAGGGGGATGGTCTCCATTTTTTCATATGAGACCATCTTGAGGTACCTCACTTAGGAAAAACTATCGTTTCGACTTTTGAGTGCTCGCTTCGACTTTGTGACAATTCAAACTGGCGTCGTCAACAATGTTGACGACTCGTGAATTTGTTAAAATTTCCGTTGATTGTGTTTTACACTTTCGAATTGTTGGTAATTTTGCGGTGGAGCCCGTCAAGGAGGCACATGGGCCCGTCGGAGAGAGCCGGCTCGTGCGGGGGAATGGGCGCACAACAGAATGAATGATGACCATGCAATACAATGATAGTACCGGTATACCTCAATTTGGTTATACTTAGTGATGGGTCACAGCGTATAACGCATTTCATACGTTATACAAAATACGGCGTATTTCCACGCCCATAAACGCGATATACGGCGTATTTGCCGTGTAAACACGTTCATCTGTACACGTTACATGGCGTATTTAAATGCGTTATACGGCGTACAACGCGAAAATTATACGCTGTGACCCATCACTAGTTATACTGGTACATAAAAGGGCACAAGCACTGTAGGTGACCCCCCCAATACGGCCTCGGACTCCCCGGTTTGGCGGACGAGAAGGGTCTGGCTGCAAGGCCGTGGGTTACCTGTAATTCACTCTACAAAAATCACCAAGTGCATATATACTTATACATGTAAGCATGTATACATGTACTTCACATATGGTACGACCATACTTCTGAAGTAGCATAGTATTAAGACTTCCAACCAGGAGCGGACTACAAGGTACCGTATTATCACTACTTTGATGATGATGCGCAGCAATCATGTGATCGGCCACAGGCCTGTGGGCACTGCAGTGGACTGTCCGCCTCCAGTCCGCCCCCTATACCGCAGCGCCCGGGCACCAAATTCAACATTGCATACACAACTTCAACACTTAACATACAGTCACGTCGAATTGCACCAAATACCTCATCAAAGACGAGCTCGGGCCCCCTGGTGTGGGTCTGCCGTTACCTCCGGCACGTCTCTCGACCGCAGCGCGCCCGGCACCAACTTCAACAAGGCATACCCAACTTCAACATTTCACACACAGGCAAGTAAAGTGGCATAGATTATGTACATAGATGACCTCATCAAAGACGAGCTCGCGACCCTGGTGTGGGTCCGCCGTGAGCGTCATCAACGCATTTAGCCCAGCATACACCTCCAACACATCCCTAAACCGCAGCGCGCCCGGCACCAACTTCAACACTACATACCCAAGTTCAACACTTCACACACAGGCTCGTAAAGTGGCATAGATTATGTACATAGACTACCTCATCAGAGACGAGCTCACGCCCCTGGTGTGGGTCTGCCGTGAGCGCCATGAGCGCATTCAGCCCGGCATACACCTCCAGCACGTCTGTCGACCGCAGCGCACCCGGCACCAACTTCAACACTGCACACCCACCTTCAACACTTCACATTCAGCCCTGCATACACCTCCAACACATCTCTCGAACACAGCGCGCCCGGCACCAACTTCAACATTGCCCAATTTCAACACTTCACATACAGGCACATTGAGTGGCATAGATTATGTAAATAGATTACCTCATTACAGACGAGCTCGCGCCCCTGTGTTGGTCCGCCGTGAGCGCCATCAACGCATTTAGCCCAGCATACACTTCCAACGCGTCTCTCGAACACAGCGCGCCCGACACCAACTGCAACACTGCATACCCAACTTCAACAGTTCACATACAGGCACGTTAGGTGGCATAGATCATGTGCATAGACTACCTCATCAAAGACGAGCTCTCGCCCCTGGTGTGGGTCCGCCGTGAGCGCCATCAACGCATTTAGCCCGGCATACACTTCCAACACGTCCCTCGACCGCAGCGCCCCCGGCACCGCCGCCACACTGAGCCCCGCCCTCGCTGCCCGGAACGCCGTATCCGCCGCGGTGCCCGCCCCCCCATCAGACCCGCGCCGCCCCTGGTGCAGCTGCTGCTGCTGCTGAGCAAGCGCGACCATCTGTTGCTGAGCAGCCTGCTGCTGAGCAGCCATCGCCAGCTGCTGCTGGTGCTGAGCAGGGCTGTTGAAGTAGGCGGCGGCGTGGGGGGGGGGCGCGGGGGACCCAAAGTGGCGGTACTGCTGCGCGGCGGCCGCGGCCTGCTGAGCAGCCATGATCTTCTGCTGCTGAGCAGCTAGAACCTGCCACGGCGGGGGCGCTCGGGAGGGGGGGGGAGGCGCGGTCAGGGTATGGTTGCACACCTGGTTTTGTAGTTTGTAGTGTGGTGGTGGTGGTGGTGTGCTGGGTGGGTGCGCACATTCTGGCACGCAGGAGCGCCTGTAGTTTTTTTTCCTTACATTAATACTACATAGTAGTACTTAAAAGAAGACACTGTAGCACTTGCACCGCGGGGCTGCATGTCCATGGGCACTTACCATGTGCAGTACATGTGCATGTACTTCGTAAGTACATCACATGGTATAAGACTCTCGCATACGGTGCGGGGTAGTGTCACCCCCTCAGCATATTGCACTACGGCAAGACTTGCACTGTACTTTACTGTTTGAAATACAATAGGTAGAGCAGCGTGTATCATTACGGCGAGCCATGTGGTCGGTGGCAGGCCTATGGATTCTGCATTGAACCGTACATTGCACGGGGTCAAAGCACTAAATCGCGAGCATACTGTACGGTACCGTTACTTATGTATATGACGTAGGTATGCATGTGTAATGCACAGTAATGGGTCAACAAAAACAGCGCACCGGTATCAATTGCATACTTCAAAAGTACAGTATACACAAAGATACGGCGTATTTCTAGTTATTTGTACGCCCAAACACGCGATATGAAAACTCAATCTAGGAGCGATAAACTCTAGGCCTCCCCACCGGTAGGGGCCGTCACCCTGGGCGGACCCGTGCA
>JAULBY010025907.1:0-17092 GCA_032358315.1 Ophiocytium majus | reverse complement strand
CAGCACTTGTGTGCTGTACACAGCCACATCCTTCTAGCATCATGACCGGCCTACGCACAACGCCAATACCATAACAAAGAGCTGCAGTCTTGTCCCCAGGCAAACTGTTGTGATTTAGGTTCTGCAAGCATGAGCATGAGCAAGCAGCCACCTCAGTGACCCTCCAGAATTGGTCCAGGAAGTTTCTCTGAGTCCACCTCACTACAAGCATGCAAGTATGTATGCACAAGGCCCTGCAGCTGGCATGGGCATACCATGCCCTGCCCAGCTGCCATACACAGGCCCTGCCCAGGCATCACTGCTGCTACACTGCCAAGCACAGGCAGCTCAACCGTAAGTTTGATAATCTGAACTACTCTACACACGCACAGTATCAGTAGGGTGTTATGTGAGCAACTGGGGCTCCACGAGCGCAATGCCGCGTGTCACCACAGTCGCCCACCTTACTTGGGGCAAGCTCCTGCGTCCCAACCCTGAGCTATACCCCCACGCATACCCAACCCAAGCGTACCACCACGTCCAAGCAAGCCCAAGTGGCAAGCGGCAGGCGGCAGGCGGCAGGCTCCCCACTACACCATGCTGTAGTTACGGCGCGGCCTCCAAAGCCGCACAGTGGGAGCGATGTGAGCTCCGCCTGTAGGGGGCGCTACCCTACCCTACCCTACCCTAGCCCTACCCTACCCTAGCCAAGGTAGCGCCCCCTACAGGCGGGAGCTCACATCGCTCCCACTGATGAGAGTTTTCATACATATGACACACGCTCTGCGGTTTTCTCTACCCGCGCAGGCCATCGAAGCGTCCGAGCACAACACGCGCGTCAACGCGGTCGCACCCGGCGTCGTGAGGACCGAAATCATGGGCGAAGACGCAACCGACGGCGCCTACGAGGATCTCGCCAAGTCACTTCAGCTCATGCAGAGGGCCGGCCGCTCCGAGGAAGTGGCGGAGTTTGTGTGCTTCCTGCCCTCCCACCAGGCGTCCTTCATCACGGGCTCGGTGCACCTGATTGACGGTGGCGCCGCCATCAGGGTGTGAGAGGCTGGCGGCGGCGCAATCATTTGGTTGGATGCCAGGGAGGGGTGGCAGGGGGAGGGGGTGACAGCTGCCTCCGCTGGCCAGAGCTGCTGGTGCGCACTGGGTTTGCCGATTTGTGTGTGTGGAGGGGGGGGGGGGGAGCGCACTGTGTGTTGGGGGAGGGGGGGGAGGGGGGAGCATGTGGCACTTGTACATTACATGGCAAGTGCGGTGACAATATTGAGCTGTATCCAAGTTGTTGACATTGGCGTGTGCAGAGGTGCCGCCTGTGCCAAGCAGCACTGGCCTGGGCCCACACCCAGGCTTATGAAGGGGTAGCAATGGGGGGGCACAAGCTGGCTGCAGCCATGGCAAGTCCTGGCACATTGTGCACATGTGTACATATCTGACAATGAAAGGCATTTCATGTGGTTCTATGACCGAGACAGTTCGTGAGGACCTTCTCTTTTCTTGGGGTTTAACCTCAAGATGGTTGTGCACCTTGTTGCAGTTCAAGTTTGGCCTGCATTCAAACTGTGGCAACGTTCTTGGGCCTGCTGTTGCTGCTGGTTTGAGAGGCATGTTGCCGGCATCAGCACGCACGCCGTCGGCTGGTTTGAGCAGCAGCGCATGCCCTGATGGTGCAATGATGTTGCGCCATAACACGCCTGGGCGTTTTTTTGCCACAACTGCAAGTACTCAGCCATGAAGGCTAAAAAATGCGCAATACAAGCAGCAGCACAACACGTGGCTGGCTGGGTCGTGCACTTTTCCCATCCCCTACATGCGAAGTATGGCACACAGTGTATGCCATACCAGGCCGCTGAGACTTGCTAGTAGTGGTGTTGATGGGCAAATTTGAAGTTGGGTCGCCACGCGGCAGTCTGTTTCGGCACGAGGCGTGCCCCACATTTTGGAGCCACCCAAGTCATTCTCGCCCCGCTCGTAAAAGAAAACAACGGGAGGGCACAGGCCCACTCCGGCTGTGTCACCGTCTGCCAACGCCTCAACAGGCCAAAGCGACCGCTCGTGGCGCTGCACGGAAATGCTTTCGATTCTAGCAGCGCGCATCGCAGAAAGGCAGCAGCAGCGGCAGCACTGCGTGCCGCCGAATGCAGGCGCCCACGCCAGCTGCAGCCGTGGTGGTGCACCGGCGGCCGCTGCTGCCGCCGCCAGCCGCCGCTGCCATCATCACTGCTGCCACGCCACCACGCACCAGGCACCAGCGATGCAGGGCGGTCGCACCTGCCGTGCACAGGCTGGCGTGCCGCGCGCCGTAGTGCTGCCGGCGCTGCTGCACCTGCACGCCGCGGTCCACACCCCTGCCCCCCTGCCGCCAAGTGGCACACTCAATGGTCTCAAAGGGTGGGTGGAGGCGTTCACCACACTTCCATGCATGACACGCGTCATGCGAGGGGCAGCTCATGGGAGCGTGACTGGCTGTTTTTATTGGCAGCACCCGCAGGCCAGCCGATGAAAGGCACGCGAGGCCGGGGGACAAGTCGCCAGGATCGGTGCGTGGTGGGTGCGCAGCACAGCTTCACGAAATTCTGCATGTTCTACAATGTGCACGCCAGCTCAGCTTTCTGGCAGTGGCGGTGCAGAGGCAGGCCCGCTGCTGCAGCGGTCCGCAACCAGCCTTGCACGTACAAAACCAGGGGGTAAGTAGGGTAGTTACCCCCTGCAAAAACCACGGATGCGTGTTTACAAAAGGGCTACTCACTCACTGCAACACAGGGCGATGCTGATAAAGGGCGCTGTTGCCACGCTGCACTGCCACAGCTGCAGCTGGCAGCCAGTGGCGGCTTGTGGTGGAGGCTATGGTTCCTGCTGTGCCAGCACGTGCTGTAACTGCTCCACAGCTGCGAGTGTTGCGTCTGCGGCGCCGGCATGCTTGTCGCCGGGGCCGCCAGGTAACGCAAACGCGAAGGAAAACCTGCAGCAGGGTAGAGAGGGGGCACGTAGCAGCGGGGAGCGACAAATGGGCACCAGCATTTGCTAGGTTTGAAGGCAGCGCGACACGCCATGCTGTGCGGGTCTGGCTTCGCGTGCAGCATGGCAGCGCTGCGTGAGAAGGCATGGTCAACGTGTTTGCGGACAATGGTGGGGACTGTCACCGCGTCGCGCTGTAGAAAAAAATTACATAGAGTGTGCATGTTTGATTTACTTGTGTCAAATGCCATGGATGCAGTAGTGGTAGGCAGGGCATAGATGCACAAGCATATCTCCAGCAAACATTTGGCATGTCTACTACTTTGAGGTACCTCAGGAGTATCTGAGTTGTGGCACTGGTCTATCATTTGCCCATCTGATACTCCAGCCCCCAGACATCCCATGCCAGGCAGCACCCTGTTGCTGTTGGTGTCACAGTGTTTAGTAGCGACCATCGTTTTTCCACCCACAATTACCAGTTGATGCCATCATGAATGCCCCCCCACGTGCAGCTCCAGTGTTGCGTCACACCAAACAACGAAAACAAAACTTGTTGCTGCAGCGCGTTGCCTGAACTGCACGGACCCAAGACCAGCCAGCACACACATGCTGTGACTGCCTGAAAGTTAAAGGCAAGTTGAGGCGGGCAATGGCGGTACGGTACCTGAACTGTCCTGGGTAGACGAGGGCATCCTCGTGCACGCTGGCACTCCAGCTGCGACGCGCACGCAAAAAACGCGCAGCCAAGAGCACATGTTCAACAGGTGCTGGCACAGTACGCACCCGCACTTGGGCCGGCATGTTGAAGTGTGGTGGTGGCAGTGTCCGTGAACAGCACTCATGCAAGCCCCATCGCCACAGGCCTGAAACACCACAGTGCGCGTCACCCGCCAGCCGTGGAGCCAGGTGTGTGAGGGTGTGCTGGGGAGTAGAGCTAGCAGGCGGGCACTCGCAGCAGCGGTGGGCCACTGGCACGACATGCGCTGAGGGGGGGCACCCGCTCGTAGGTGAGCATGTCACATTCCCGAGCAAACACAAGGTTGGAAAAAAGAGGAGCTGCAACACGAGGGGGTCCTGACAGTTGCCATGGCTCGAGCAGGCTGTGCTATCCAAAAATTTGTACTGTTCGTGGCACAAGGCCACGTGTGCGCAAAGCTGGGTGCGCCTCTCCGACATGGCCATGTTGCAAGCCAGCAAGTTGTACTACTAGTAGTACGTGTATACTCCTGTAGTATTACTGCAGTATTACATAATCTTGCCAGCTAGTGGAGTGCATACACTGCTCGCTTCTGCAGTAGACATGCAGGGCTTTACGCGCCGCAACTGGACTTCAATGAAGTTACATTTGGCTCCGATGTGGGTGGCGGGGCTGGGCGTTCTGGTGCTATACTGCATGTGGTACTAGTGGCACTGTAGGCTTCTGAGGTATGAGGTGCATCCTTGGTCAGGCGTGCTGCTTCAGCTGTGGGCGCCTGTGCGTAGGGGGCTTTCTGCACCCCAAGCCAACATGGGTAAAATCACACGCGCCGGCTGAAAGAGGACAAGATAAAGCAGCTCGCACCTGTTGTCACCTCCCACTCCCATCATCCTGTGGTCCAGATTCACGGCCGTGAATGGGCGTGCTGGCAACTCCTCTGCGTCTCACAGACACCGCACAGCACGCACACGGCAGCGGCAGCAGCAGCACCAGTAGCGGCGGCAGCAGCAGCGGCGGCGGCAGCAGCAGCAGCAGCAGCAGCAGCGGCGGCGGCAGCGGCAGCAGCAGCACCAGCAGCGGCGGCAGCAGCAGCAGCGGCAGCAGCAGCAGCGGCAGCAGCAGCAGCAGCATGTTATTGCAACCACAGTTCCAAGCCGATGCGGCAGAACGTGGCTGCAATGGGGACGCGCAGGCTGGGTGCAGAAAGCGACATGGCGGCGTGGAGAGGTGCTGCATGCAGCAGTCAGTGCGCCATCGGCTGCAAGGCTGTGCAGGCTACATGCATTATGGTGTCTCAGAAGTGGTGACCAGCAGCTTGGAGGCAGAGCTCGGCGGACTGCTCTGTGGCCGGCGTTGAAGCCACTGAAGCGCATATGAATTCCAGATCCAGGCGCGAAACTGCAATGGCTAAGTAAGGCTACTACTACTAGTAGTACTTCGGTATGCTGCGTGCGCGCAGCCCTTTTTGCCCGAAAGACACAGCCGCCACCACTCATGCAGGGCCTGCTGCACTGGTGTCTGCGGTGGCCACCCAGCACACCCAGGAAACGCTTGCCAGACAGTGGCAGCACCATCATGCCATGTCTAAAATGCCAGTGATTGCAGATTGGGCTCATGCCACATCTATCAAGGTTGGGCTCTGCACTTTCACACAGCAGCCAGTACGCACACTGCTTGCCAGGCAGTAGCAGCACCAGCATGCGTGCGCGTGGCGCCGCACCTGGATGCCGGACATCCATGTCCTCTGGCAGCAGGCGTGCCGCGCTGAACACAAATGGCTCCCGGCCTGCCACCACCAGTGTTGCTGCCCCCGCCTTGCCACCACCACCACTGCTGTTGCTGCTGCTGAGCTCGAGCCAGCGCGTGTCGCTGCGCGCGCCGCACTCTCCGGGGTGTATGTATGGCACAAATAGGTCATGGACGGCGCTGGAGTAGGCACCCAGGTGGGCCGATGACAGCCTGCGAGTTGCACGTTTGTGATGGGCGCAGAGGCGTAATTCATCACACCAGTTTGCGAGCAGGGCACGCCAGGGTAGCGCCCCGAGTGTATGCTGGTGGGCACAGTGACTTGGGCCCTTTGTAGAGAATGTATGGCAGGGCTGGTGGAGCATTCCAGAGGCAGAGCTGAGTGAGTGTTGCAGCGGCACAGGAACTGTAGGCGGGCCATGTGGCTGCTGTGCTGTGTGTGTGTGAGTCGCATGTGCAAGCAATATCACCACCGGTATGTGCTGGTGGCCATGGTGACTCGTGCTTGAGTTCGTTCGGCTTTGCAAACAGGTCAAGGCAGGGCTTGGGATCACCACAGGCAGAGCCGAGCGGGCGTCGGTGACCGGCACGTTAGAAAGTGGGGAGCCACCAGCAGGCAGGCGGTGGTCGTGGCAGGCCGATGCCCCTACCAATGTGTCCGCTGACTGTTAGCGTGCAGTGGCAGTAGGCGACGGCGGAGTGCTGGTTAGTGTGAATCGCGCATACAAGTGGGCACTGTAGCGCCGCCAGCCAGTGTCAGCAGTCACTGACGGCCTGTGGGTGTGCTCATGGGCACGTGCGTATCAACACAGAGTACTGCCAGTCATGGCTTCTGGCAGTTCCGAGAATTGTGATTGCCAGCCATGCACAGGCGTGCGTGCAAGCAGTAGCGCGGGCGTGCACTGACCACGGTGTGCCTGGCACACAAAAACGGCATCCTAAAAGGTCGCTGAGAGGCTCTTGCATGGATGCCTTGCCACGGGACAGTAATGCAGTTCAAGGTAAACATGTAGTGCTGATGAGAGATGCCACCGTTTTTGCGCTGCGGCACGCGTGCAGTGACAGCTGTTCCCCCTCTGTTTTGCTGTGCCCCCAAGCCTGTGGGAAGCACCACAACACATGATGGAACAGGACTGCGCAGCACATGGCGCTGAGCATGCTAAACTTGAAGTACATACTTCAAGAAGTATTTGTGTACTTCCGTATATCTCAAGTGTATACCTCAGTACATACTATGTACATTTATACCTGTAAGATGTATATACTGTACTGGTATATACTGAGGTATACATGTATTTCAATGTCTATACATACAGTGCTGACCTGTCAGGATAGTTCTCGTGTGGACCGCGGCCCACCCAGCGGACATGGGAGGCGCTTTTTGCGGGCAGCAGCAGGCGCAGGCCCACACGCGCCAACGGCTGTTCGCACAGCAGACGCACAGCAGGAAGCAGCAGAAGGAAGGGTGGCGCTAGTGTTAGGCTGCTTTGTCAATAATTGCAAGTATACTCCATGTGTGCACTTCTGGTATCGAGTATGATACAGTTCCCAGCATGTTCGTGTGGTGCTTGCAGCCATGTCAAACAACGCTGCGTGCGCCAGGGCGCCCGGCGACAGTGGCCCATACCCACGCGCACCACAGCCCTGGCGACAACTCAGAGGCACATTTGCGGCTTGCTCAACACCTGCATTCGCAGCCCTCCAACACAGACCACAAACGACACGCGGCACGGAAACAAGGCTGCTCTCCGCCCCTGGCTATGCTGCGGGCGCGGACGTGCAGCACCCCCGCGCACCACGCATACACTTGAAGTATATACTTGAAGCATGCTGCATATGCCCATACGCATGTAAAGATATGTCGCTCACCAAGTTGCGAAGGCTGATGAAGTTGTTGCACCAGGAGCGGCTGTTGAAGCATGTTCAAGGTGGCGTGTGTGATGGGACGCACAGGCGCGCACATGCGGCATGGCGCCACCCGTGTCTACAGCGCGGCACTAAAAGTGCATATACTTCGAAGTTTATACGTGTGTGTACCAGCAGGCAGTGCCGAGGTTTGCGAGGTAGGGGATAGCACAAGTGCGCTCGATTACGCCATCGTCAGGCATACACTGTTGTGCTGCTGAGATCCCTCACAACGCCGCCGCACTTGAAAGACGGCGCTCTCTATGGCTTCAGCACATGCGAAACCCAGGCAGACATCCATGGACAGTGGAGCGGCACCGTGCGAGTGCCTACTGCAGTTACCACACGTTTAGCTGGCAGTCGCTCAGAGCTTCCTGTTTGCTGCACTATGCACAGCTGTCAGTGACTACGTGGGCCCGGTATAGGCAGTCCACTGCTGCGTGCCGAGATGCATCACCTGGGACTCTTGTGCACCCGCCAAAGCACACCAACAAACCTACTACTTCAAGTAAAAGCACTGTACTGCTACTTGTAGTGCACAGCTACAGTTATGTCTGTGCGGGACCACGCTATGGCCAGTTGGTGGCCTCACGTTGGCAACAACTTCGCCCGGGACGTTGCACGTCCTACACACAGGCACTTCAAAAGTACTTCGAAGTGCCTGCCGGTGTATGTAAATAAATACCGCCACTGGTGAAGCAGTACATACGAAACACACCAATGATACGCCAGTCGCGGCCGAACTCACCCTCCAAAGCTCTGGCACACATGCACCCCTGCTTACATGGGCATTCACATCACCACCACGCCTTCGAACCATGCAAGAACTGTAGCACACATGGCGGCGCTTACCGGCCACAGCTCTGGTACACATGCACCCCTGTTTACACTGTTCATTATTACAACTACTTCGCAGTGCAGAAGCATTTCATTATGGAGTAACGGTAGCACACACACGGCGGGGCTCACCGGCCAAAACTCCGGCACCGCCACGTTGTGCTCAACAGACAGCACCCCCGCCGTGTCCAGAACGTAGGTCGCCTCCACCACAACCTTGCCCATGGTGTCCGGGGGCTGCTGAGTGCCAGTGGTGATGGCGGCGTCGCTCTCAGCTGCGCGGGTGCCGCCCATGGCGCAGGTGGAGCCACCATTCATGGATGGCAGCCAGACAACCATGGTCTGCGCGGTGGGCAGGAGGGGAGACGGGGGCCGACGGAGCGGCTTGGAACAGGCTGCCATCACAGTACATGTGCATGCATTGGATGTGCGTGCTTCGAAGTGTGACATACTTCGCATTATATGCATGTACACCACTAACAGTGTACTGCTAGAAGACTTCGGAAGTACATAAGGATGCGCATGTATATGTATACAGTACGAGCATGTACTGTGGAAATGACGGCACACACAGGGTGTGCACATACGCCAATTTGTGCGCTTACAACCATCCAGAGTTGAGCCATGTCACCTGCACAGTGTCAAATTGGTACGTGGGCCTAGCGATGCGGACATGCTCTTGCACGAATCATGCCTCTTTTTTTTGCCAGCAGCCACCCCATAAACCTGGTTATTCGCGAGTGGTTGCGAGCTCATTGACATTTGCGGTCCGGACTAGAAACTTTGTGGTGCGCCTTTTGCGGTTATTTTAATTATTTCCATTCAATCAAATCAACTTATTATTGTTGGCGAAATACTTTTTTCGGGTACACTCACAAGTGAGGTATGATCCAGATAGGAGTGCAGGTGATCGCTGCCGATGTGTTGTACTGCGTAGTAAAAGGTACTTCATCAGAGCACACTAACTAACCACAGTTACGAACGCAGCAAGAATGGTGGCAAAAGCGCTGCGCCAGTAGTGGCTGCTCAAAGACGAGAGACACACACCTAAATGACTACGCACATCAACTTCGTACTTCGGAAGTATATACTGCTAGTATATGCTTCTGAAGTGTTGAAGAAGGTTACAAACAACCACGCGTGGTCACTTGGTGTGCAGCTTGGGGGATACAAACGCTGGTGAGACACGCTCGCATCCTAGTGCAGTGGTGCCCCCACGAAGCATGTGCTGTGTAAGCGAAGAGGCAACACACTCGATGCACCTCTCCTCGTCTTTGAGGAACGATTGGCTTGGGGGACAAGCACTGCCGACTGGGCTGCACAAAAGGTGGTGTGCGCTCGCCGCTTTTTTCCTTCCCATGCGAGACTGACCAGTCTTTGCCCCGTTGCCATGGCGGCACATGGCGGCAGGCGTGACGCACCTACCCACTTTACCTAAGGACCGCACTAAGCAGGTGGGCAGCGAGTGCAACTGCCCGTGCCTTTAAGTTCTATTACCACAGTACAGTACACTCGCGATTTAGTTCGCTTTGATTTAGTGCGGTATCCGGTTCAGTGCGGGGGACAGAGACCTGTCACAGACCACCCGATTCTGTATAAACAGTACACAATGACCTATCGGATTGAGTGCGAGTCTTGCTTTAGTGCAGTGCTACGGGGGCTGACACTACCCCGCACTTAATCGCGAGTGCAGAGTACTTTGTTCAACTGTTTGTACGTTTTGTTTTTGGCCCGTCGGTCACTCTCACGCAGTATGATCATCGCAGGGCGGCAGACATGACCGGCCTGTGTCTTGCATAGCTGCGCTTGCCCGCTTCACTTAGAAACTCCCTGAACAGGCGCAAAACTACTTCAACTGTCTGTCCCTTTCTCCTCTAATACTTCGGTAGTATTGTGTCAGTCTGTTTGTACCTTTCTTTTTGGCCCGTTGGTCTCTTTCACGCGGTATGACGCAGCCACGGCCTTGAGAAACTTCATCTCCGCGTCTGACTCAACCGGAACCAGTGCATGCGCAACGCGCGCCACCTTGATCTGATTGGTGGGGCTCTGCAGCCGCACAACGGCAGCGGGAAGGTGCTCAGCAGCAGTGCTCAGCAGCAGTGCTCAGCAGCAGTGCTCAGCAGCTGCTCACCAGCGCAAAGTGCTCAGCAGTCACAGGCCTAGGTGGACATTGGCAGCGCCAACTGGCCTGCTGGGGCAGTTATTGCCTGGGAGGGAGGGCGTGGGACAGGGCAATGGCGCAGTGAAAGCAATGGTGCAAACAACACCGCGGCGAAGGTGCATGATGCGACAGCCACAGTGCGGCAGCAGTTGCCTGCCAAGCGGAGACACGCAGTGACAAGCAGCAAAGCATAGCAACGGCGCCAAACAAGTTGCGCCAAGCAGCGCTGCAGCGCACGGCGGCCGCCGCCGCGTCACCGCAAACCACCAGCACCAGCAGCAGCTCATGTGGAAACCGGGCACGGTCAACAAGGCGCAGCCATCTTGCCTGTATGCGTTGTGTTGGTGGTAAGCTGTTGGTGTAGGAGCTCCGGAGTTCCGGCCCCCTGCGCGCGAGCGCGTGAACCGTCTTTGCCAGCGCGCACATGCGCGGGTTGCCGTCACGCGGCCGCAGCGCATACCTCTGCGCGGGCAGCAGGGAGCACGCGCACAGCACTCATGAAGCGGCAGTCACTGCTGTAGGAGTACAATACTTGGTGATATGGGTCCATGCTCGAAATGTATTTTGAAACTTCTAGAGTATGTGACATAAAATTCGGCGCGCGTACTTCTATGCCCAACGACGCGACACACGGCGTGCATGCCGTATCAATACAGTTAAATCAATACCGGTACGTTGTACGCCGTATTTACATGCGTTATGCGGCGTATAATGAGACACTCATAGACTGTGACCCATCACTCATGATACTGGTTCGCTGGCAAGTCACTGTGATCTGTGTGTGATGATGGCGTTGCGCAGTGCGACTGTACGTTGGCGAGGCGCCAAAGCAACACGCAGCCTCGCAACACCAGCCCATATGGCAGCAGGTTAGGGTTAGCGTGACAGCCCCCGAACACAGCACGGGAGTGCAGAGCGCACACGCAATCCAAACAGCGAACTGTGCCACAACAACTTAGGCAGCAACAAGAAGCCACAGCAAAACACCCAGGAAAAACGCTACACCTATATGCATCCCTGTGGAGCCGGCGCCATTCGTAAACACACACAATGAGTGTCCGCAAACCGCAGCACTTGATCAGCGTCGTCGAGGAGCGGGAGATGCGTGCAAGTGGTGTGTTTTTGGTTTTGCTGGTGTGGTGCTCAACCAGCACAGGCGCCACGGCCCACGCCATGCGAGAAAAGCGCTCACCGTATGCACAACGACCGCGCCATCCCCCTCACGACGCTCCCACGTCACATGCGCGCCCGAGGGACCCTCCAGCTCCCCATCCAACCCTGCCGCCTGCCACTGCAGCAGATACCCATGGCCATCAGATCGGTCGTTGGCACTGGGGGCGCGGTGCAGCTGCAGCGTCAGAGGCGCAAGCGCTCCGCCACTGCTGCTGGTGGCGCCGCTGTGTAGGAGGTCCACCGGCCGCGCGGAGTCAACTTGATGTTGAAGTTGAACCTGCGGGTCGGTGCGGAGCAGGAGCCGTGCAGCTGTGGGTGGTGGCGCCAAAGCATTGCAGCTGGCGCGTTGGATGTGCCTTAACAACGGCAACGGCAGCACATGTACGTCGTGCCGGTACGGCATTTCATGCGTGGGGGGGTGGGGGAGGTGTTGGTGTGCATGGCACGTGTGACTGCACATCACGGTGCACACGGCACAGCACACGCGCGCGGCCCCTTCGCCAGGCACCAGCCACCGGCACCTGCAACTCAGATGCACAACCACCAAGCCGACGTTCGCACACATTCAGCCCTGCACCAAGGCACACGTAAGCACGCCAGCCAAAGTTTTCACCAGAAGCCATGGCGTGTGGTCAGTCGTGCCACTGAGCGTGGTGCTCACCAGCAGGCCAGAGGACTTGGCCCAGGTTGCCCGAAGGCCTGCCGCCGCCACCTCGGCCACCACCGTGTCCCCTTCCTCCCTCACATCCACAGCGTTGCTGCCCGCACCCACAGCCACAGCAGGTGCTTGTGGCTGCGGCGGGTGCGGTGCGGTGGCAGGCGGCAGGGACAGCACCAGCTGGTCTGTGCCGACCAGGTGCCCCGCAGGCGCATAGTTGGCGACTTGGCGCAGCCTGTGCTGCAGGCACGAGCGGAGCCAGCAGTTGGCAGCGGCAGCGGCAGCAGTGAATGATGGCACACTGGGCAACCATTTTGGTCCCGTTTTAACGCCATGCGGCGGGCATGGGTGAAGTCACATATAACCAAAAGGATGACACTACCATTCCGCTGGCCCGGTATGCGTGCGCTAGCAGCAGCACACGCTTCGGCAGATAATGAGCTGCTGCCGTGTACTGTCCCCTACATGCTCACTAAAACTGACTGTGGTGGCCCTGAAATCGCATGTGGCAGGCCCGTTGCAGGGGCCATGGACCACCGCTGCACTGACTGTTCCCCCCCAGCCTCGTGGGGCGGTGGGCAGAGGATGCATTCGCGCATGCCAGCTGGTCACGTGCAAGTGCCCCAGTATTTTAGCTGCTCTGGCTGACTGGACAGCGCCGCTAGTCCACCTCCTCCACAGGTACTGCCTATGGGATGCCAGCGCCTGCCACTACTGCTACTAGTTTAGCGGTCTACGATTAACCACATGCAACCCATACTTAGAAGGTATAGCATTCGCACAGGCGCTCCAGTGCAGCACACACACGCACCTGCCGTCAATGTTGAGCCAGTACTCTCCACCTGCGCTGCCACCCAGCACCGCCATGGCAACACTCACAACCGCAGAAAACCCACCCCCGCCACAAGAGGCTTGCCCCTTTTGTGGCACACCTGGCTGCAACTCTCCCGCTGCCACCTCTGCACCATCCATGGGCCGCAGCAGGCGCCACGTGAAGGCCAGGGCATCCGTGACCCCCGGCAGGTGGTTGAAACGGTTTGCAACTGTCACAGGGACGGTTATGGCAGCTTTGCTGGCAGCGGTACCAACGTCTCCAGCGGTGGCCAGAAATGGCTTGGCCAGGTGTTTGAACTCAAACAGCGCTGGGTGGGGCTGTGTAGGCGCCGGCAGCAGCAGCGGGTAGCACAGGGGAACCAGGTGCAACGGCCACTGCGTCAGGCACCAAATCGATATGCACTCATGCAGAGGAAGAGGAGTGTGCTGGGGCGCTGGGGGTCACACAGCGGCAGTCTCCCACAGACTGATCACAGTGGCGCAGCACACTCAAGCACATGTAGGTGGACACCCGCACAGAGAGGTGCAGGCTGCTGCGCGCTACCGCAAATATCGGAGTACAACCCCCCTGGTTATATCACCGAGCATCAGCTGTTGCTAACACCGGGTAATTCGTAATTGGGGGGGAGGGGAGGGGGCTGTGTACACTCTATACTGTATACATAAAAGTACTACAGTAGAAATGCGCTACTACTGGTATAACATGAGGGGAGGGTCTCATGCGCCGATGCCTACAGTGGCCGCCACACGCTGCACCACGCGGCGTACTCCACCCCGCCACTCACAGTTCTGTCAGGCCACACAAGCCCGTTGATGCAGAAGTCGCCGTCAGTCATGTTCTCGCCAAAGTCTCCGCCATAGGCCCATGTGGTGGCGTAGACGGCGTTGTCGCCCCTCAACACGCCCTGCTCGCCGGCGACGCCCACTTCGACGGCGCTGTAGTTGCTGCTGTTGCTGCCGCTCGCAGGGCACTGGCCGTAGCCGCCGCCGCCAGCCCTGGCCCTCTTTCTGATGCCCTGCAGAGACATGGGGGGTGGGCACAGGCAGGCAGGGGCGCATGAGACAGTGCCAGAACTGCTACACAAAGCGATGGGCAGAGTAAGGCACGTTCTTGCGTACCTGGTCCACCCGCTGTAGCTGGCAGGTGTGGGGCTTGCTGGAGGTCGCGCAGCACAGCCGTCGCCTACGCGCACAAGGCTGAAGGAAGTGCCACAGTTTTGCGAGCACAGCCATCCCTGCAACCGGCTTCCTTCAAACAACAGCTCTGGTTCCAGGTTCATTGTTACCGGTGACGAGTTTGAAAGACGTGAGAGGTTGCCACCCCCATGTGCCGCTGTGGGTGGGGCAAATTGTCAGGCCAATGCCCATGGTGTGAGTTATCTAATGGGTAAGCCTAGCAGTACCACCCACCGTTGGCATGCCAATCACTTCCATTCAGCGATAAGGATCATGGACTATCTGTTTCAGGGTACACTACCAACAAAGCGTCCTTCATTGGTGTTGCCAGAAGTGGGCTGTGTGATGCAACATCAGCAGACCCATGCTCACAAGTCTAGCACATGCAGCTGCAAGAAGGCATCAGCAGGTGACAGCTACCGTAGGTAATGGAGCTGCGAGCACCAGCAGAAAGCCCGGTTGGAGGGTTGTCGATCAGTAGACCGGTACCATAGGCAGCAGAGTTGATGACCGCTGGTCATGATCCGGTCTGGGCATCAAGCCATGATTCAAGCGGTGGGTGGAAGTACTTCACACCTGCGCCTATGCACATCCTTGCATACATACACGCTTCAGAAGTACACAGCACACATGTATACTTGGTGCAATACTTCATGTGGTTTCGCAAAAACACGGCAGCGCGTGGGCACACGCACCTGGTCCACCCAATCCCACACGAAGCCCCCCTGAAACCTGTCGCCGCCATGCCAGAACAGCTCCCAGTACTCGTGCAGCCCCCCGCACGAGTTCATCATGGCATGCGAGTACTCTATCAGCACGAGGGGCGCATCCGGTCGCGTGGCCGCCAGCTGCTGGCACTCGTCCACCCTCGAGTACATGGGGCACAGGACGTCTGTCACAAATGTGGCGGTTTCGTCACTGGCCGTCACGCCGGCTGCGTCCGCTTCGTCTGCAAGGGACGCTTCGCCGCTAGCGCGCAGCGCTTCTGCCGCGCTCGCCCAGGCTGCCGCTGACGTGCTGTTGAAGGAGTCGCGGGGGGCCTGTAGGCATGTCGCGTGTGTGGGGTGTGCGTGTGTGTGCGGGAAGGAATGGTATGTATGGTGCTTAAACTTCGACGTACATGGAATCACATATATGCGTGAGGTATACAACTACGGTACACATACTCACACTTAATAAGTACTCCAAAGGATGTATACATGTATACTGCAAAGTACATACTGGTGTACTACTTCACGTGTACTTGCAGAAGTATACTTCGGAAGTATGTACTTGAAGTATGTACTTGAAGTATGCCTCACTGATACTGAAGCATGACATGCGCCGGGAGGTGCCTTCAGAGAGTGATTGGTGCAAAAGTTGTGTGCGCTGCCCTGGGCACATGTGCCATGGCTGGCAGTGCCGGGGCACCTGCAAATGCCCCTTACAATACACTTCTCGAAGTTCTTCAGAAGCACGTCGAAGTATACGATATTGTATTTACAGCATACACATGTAACATGTACTTCGAAGTATAGCTTGGGAACACGGCACCTGTGTGGGATCCCATGCCTCCGCTGCCTGCTGCTGTCAACATTTGCATGGGTGCGAACTTACCCTCCCAGCCCGGCTGCCAATGCTGCTGGGTTCTGTCACTGGCACTTAGTCAGCTAGCTCTCAGACACCTTCACAATATCGTAGGAGAGTAAAGGGGCTGTGGCGCGTGTGGCATGGCCACAACGTTTGATGAAATGGGCTGTGCATGCAAGACAGCTAGCTGGTGCAGTTCTGTAGATTGGAGTGTGACAGCCAGGATAGACAGCTACCTCACAAGTGGAGACAAAGCACGAGCAGCGCATTGCGCCTTGCTAAAGCCGGCAGCTGCTTCAGCCGGGAGTTGCTGCATCCATGGGGTTGGGGCCAGAAGCCACTAGCACACAATAGCTCCGAGGTGCATGTTTTTGAGACGCTACATGCGTGTTCTTGCGGAAGCTGCCATGCGACGCTACATGCGTGGTCTTGCGGAAGCTGCCATGCGCTATCACATGTACACACATACTTCAAGTACAAAGAACTCATATACTTCACATATACCATACATATATGTACCCCAAGTACAAGAACTATGGACCATTTCCGGTATCCCAGCGGCAGAGTGATGAACGGTGCCAGGCTGGTACACAAGAGCTGGCACCAGGTCTCCCATCCACACCATGGCACTTACAACTGCGCCAGCCGCATCACAACGCATGACAATGCTTGACGCCGCTCACCTCCTTGAAAGTGGCATAGCTGCCAGGCTCGTACCAGACCAGGCGAGAGGGGTCAGCACTGTGCAGCCAGCGAGCGGCCGCCGCATGGTTGGCACCACACCCACTCTCGTTCCCAAGGCTCCAGGCGATGATGCAGGGGTGATTGGCGTCGCGGCGCACCATGCGCATGACGCGCGATAGGTACACGCCGCGCCAGTCCGGGTGGTCTGACAGGTAGCCAGTGTAGGGCTAGGGTGTGTAAACATCAGCAGAGTACGGAGCACAGACACAGTCACACAGGCGTTGTGCATGAAGGCGTTCCTGCTGCGGCAGTAATGGCGGCGCTGCTGATGCAGCATACACCCTTCATCTCCCCCCAACACACACACCTCACACTAGTGCAGGCACCGGTGAGTACACCCTGCACTACTTGATGAATGGTGATACTAAGGCATGGCATCAGATGTTGCTTGGCACGATGACAGCTGCCAGTGCATGTAGACCTAGCAGTAGTACAACACAGTTGGAGGCTGCGACAGTTGGCAGGTTGCGAAACAGCAGTGCCGCATTGCACACCTGCTGACCACGGCTAAGCTACCTGCAGCCTCGGTGCACTGTACCTGCATGCCGTGCGTCTCGATGTTGGCTTCATCAACCACAAAGAGGCCAGCTCGGTCACACAGGTCGTAGAACCATGGGTGGTTGGGGTAGTGACTCGTGCGCACAGC
>JAULBY010025896.1:0-17093 GCA_032358315.1 Ophiocytium majus | reverse complement strand
CGCAGGCGAGACCACTCCATGTCTCTCACCTGAAAAGGCAAGAAGTAGACGAGGGGCAGCAGAGGGGGTGAGACCGGCCGTCCTAGCAGCAGCCTGCCAGAGCTGTGCTGCTGCTTTACGCCGGCTCAACCCGCTCCCAACCACTCGTTTCCCCGCATGGTCGTGAACTGTGTATGTATTCCGAGCCTACTAGTGACTTGTACTTCAAGTATACCGCGAGGTGTGAATCTCAGCAGCCGCACGAAAACAGCTCACAGCTGCCTGCCAGCATCTACTGCCGGCGCCGTCGGCGCTGTTGGCACTGTGGTCTGCACAGCATTGCAACATATATACTTCGCACACGTATAGTAAATGGAGCCCATATACAAACCGCTGCGTTCATACATGCATGTGTGTACTTCAACACAGTCATACTGAAACAACTTGCTGTGACACTACTACAACATCTTCGTGTACCGAAAAATACACAGATGTACCGCACTACGAAGCATACACCTCCTGGGCCACTTGAGACAAGTACACATGGTACACACTGATAGTACTACAGTAATAATAACAAAGCAGAAGGAACAGCTCGCTTGCCTGCGACGCGCTCAGGGCTGCCAGCGGCGCGTCTGGCGGCTCATCCAGCAGCGCATGGTGAATATACTTCAAAGTATACTTCAAGTACTTGAAGTACCATACCGAAAATGTACCATACATGACCGTGCACATTGTCAAAATTGTACGTACCAAAATACTTAAGAAGTAGAAATCACCAACTTGCCTGCGCAGCATCCATTTGCGGCACCAGCGGCGCAGCGCATGGACCCCCGCCCCAAGGCGCGCGCTGCTGCGCTACCGCACAATACCAATAGTGCTGCGCACATAAATTTTTATATAGTATCCACATGCTCACAGCGGCCTACATCAGATGGTACTGTAGCATACACGGCACGCACTGCGATAATGATTTCAAAGCAGAAGCAACAGCTCGCTTGCCTGTGAAGCACCCAAGGCTGCCAGTGGCGCTTGTGGCGGCTCGTCAAGCAGTGCATGAACCCCCGCCACCAGGTGTGACCTGCTGCGGCTGCTGTCCACAGGCCCATCCTTGAGGTGGCGCACCGGTGAAACCGTCAGCACCACCTGTTAAACGGCCGCAGCAACCAGCGGTTTCAACAACAGCGTGTACCGGTGAAACCGTCAGCGTCACCTGTGAATCGGCCGCAGCAGCCAACTGTGTCAAAAGTGTGTACCGGTGAAACTGTCAGCGCCACCTTTGGCCACGGCAGCCAGCGGTTCAGACATGTACCAGTGAAACCGTCAACACCACCTGTGAAACGGCCGCAGCAGCCAGCGGTTTCAGACATGTACCAGTGAACCCGTCAACACCACCTTTGAAAACGGCCGCAGCAGCCAGCAATTTCAAAGCGTGAGCGGTTTTAAGGCTTGAGCGGTGTCAGTGTGTGAGCGGTTTCAAAGCATGAGCGGCTTCAAACTGTGTGTGGAGTGTGTGTGAACTGTGTGTGAACTGTGAGTGAACTGTCAGCACGTCTCGCGGGACAGCCGCCGCCTGTAACGAGTGCAGCAGGCAGCGGACCCAAAGCGTCAGCGGTTGTGCCATACATAGCGCGGTCTTGCCCCGAACAGCAGCTGCGACTCACATGGCATTAGCTGAACATCCATAACAAAAGCACAAAAGCACATGCAGTCAACCAAAGGCAAGTCCAGACTTCTCCGATATCTACGTACCTCGTTACAGGCTGAGGCACACGCTGTGCCACAATACGTGTACCACCTTGTTCCGTAGCAGTCGTCCGGGGCTGACACGGAGTTGGGCTGGAAGCAGGTGAAAGCATGTACACTCACGAACACATGTTCACGCCCCCATTCACGTGTGTTCATACACACACATACATACACACACACATACATGTGTAAGCCCTGTTGGTGGTTGTACTCTGAGTCATCCCTGGCCCTCAAGAACACTGACCGGCGCGTGTAGGTGTGGGGGCTGTCTGGTGCTTTTCACCAGGTGATGCGCAAATCATCCCACAGGCTTCCGCCTGGCATTTTGCCCCAGCCACGGCAGTATCTGGGCTTAGCAGCCTTTTAGGTTTCTTTCACTTGCACAATTGATCGGGGTGCCTCCCGAACCAACTTACGCCCCACATCATTTTGTGCCGTCGGATGTAGTAAATGCTACTCCAATAAACGAAGTACATGCACAGTTGCTGGAGTTGCTCTTGAACGTAACCCCCCTTTACATATTGAGCCTGTCAACTTTTGTGCCCGAGCGGCTACTTCAAGGTGTTTCGGAACAAGATGGTAGTGATGCTTCACGCCCGCCCTATGCGGCCCCTACTCCTGGAGTACACTGTAATTTGTGGGGATGGGTCACAGCGAATAATTTTCGCATTATGCGACGTATAGCGTATGTAAATACGCCGTATAGCGCATACATTATGCGGCAAATACGCCGTATATCGCGTTTCTGGGGCGTAGAAATATGCCGTATTTTGCATAACGTATAGAATGCGTGATACGCCGTGACCCATCACTAAGTATTTTATTGGCATGCTTTACAATGCCTACGTACTTTGTAGGCGGCTTTGCCTGAGCTGCCAGCACGTGTCACGGGGCAGCGGCCAGTGCTTTCAGTGCATGCGTGGGCACTCGCAATACGGTAAACACCCATGCTCAAGTACGTCCGAGGTATATCTGTGCCATTCATGATATTACCTGCTCCACGCCCGCGTACATGAGCGGAGATGCCCCACATGTTAAAGGACTTCAGTAGTATTAAAATGTAGTCCATTACACAATGAGGTACATTCTGTGCCATAATTTGTTGGCAGTAGTCGCACCTGCTCCACGCCCGCCCCGTACGTGAGCTGCGACGACAGCGCCGCAGCTCCGTTTTCTTTTGTTGAAGTTGGACGTCATGCTTAGCAGTTATGTTGACGATTACAACTTCAACCTCAAATGTAACTCCAATTTCACAAATGCACAAACTTGAACATCTGATTTAGCAGCACCTGCTCCACGCCCGCCCCATACATGAGCTGAGACGACAGCGCCCGCAGCTCATCAGCGATCTCCCAGTTCTAACTTCAGCTTCACAAATGCACAAACTTCAACATTTAATTTAGTAGTACCTGCTCCACGCCCGCCCCGTACATGAGCTGAGACGACAGCGCTCGCAGCTCAGCAGCGATCTCCCCCACGCTCTGCAGCCGCCGCCTGAACAGAGACTGCGGCAGCTTGTGGCAGTTGCCCGCAATGCGCCCCCCCGGCAGCCCCCCAGGCCCCCCACCCCCACCCCCCTCCTGCTGCTGCTGCAGCTCGTAAACCCACGCTGTCCCTAGCGTTATGAAGGCGGCACGAGCGCTGCGAAGGCTGTTGCCGCCTGGGCATGACAGCAGCGGCGGTGGTGGCGGGGGCGGGGGGTGGGGGTGACGTGCGCTGCAGAGGTATGTGCCAGCGGAAGACACATGTGGACGGAAAGCTGAGTGTTTGGTCAGTGAAGGTACTTCCAACATGACCTGCAACTTCAACTTCAACATGTAAAACCACGCGGTCCACAGCGTTATGGAGATGGCACGGGCGCTGCAAAGGCTGTCACCACCCAAGGTGTGCCTGCGCACATGTCAGGAGCGGCGGACAGGGGCAAGGTGAGGCGTATAGCTTGTAAACCCACGCTGTCCCGCTCGAGGGTTATGAAGGCGGCACGGGCGTTGTGAAGGTTGTCGCCGCCTGGGCGTGTGTGTGTGGAGGGGGGGGCACATGCATTTTTTTAACAGTGTTGGTGGCGGCAGCGGGGGGGGCCAGTGGGCGGCACATTGTGACACCAAGAGTTTGCTGAGCCCAGGTAGTGCCAGCTTCGACTAACTTCAAATTTACTTCAAGTGGCACCGCGCACATGCATACCTTATGGGCAAGGCCTGCGCATAGAAACTACCCCTCGGAGCCCAGGTACTGCGAAGTTGGACTTCAACTTCATCATCCAAATGAGGAGTGTGTGCCACGTGTGGGTGGTGGTTTATGAATATCACACTGCCCCAATAAGCGCATATGTACACTTTTATAAATGTCGATACACATTGCACAGGCGCCATTTACGGCCGGGCACGATGCGTGTGCACAGTTTGTGTGCCAGGCCGAGGGACCACCAGTACCTTTCCGAGTGCTGAGAGCTGCTCTGTGGTACACCTTCTTATCGCAACTGCTCAGGAGACACTCCTACTTGCCAGCTTCACTTTCAACGTCAATATACAAGCGAGGTGTGACCGCCTGCTCCACCGGTGGGCGTGCTGGCATACACGTCATGGGCTCTTGCATGCCCCCAAGTGCGAACAACTAAAATCTACTGCACAACTACAGTACGTGGACGCACAGTCACACACGTCTCCGAAGTACACCAAAGCGTGACCACGCAAAGGTTCTAAAGACAACAATGTACTACTCTACGAAGCAGTATTACAGACACAAACACATGTGCATGTCCCAAGTACACTGCTGCTTGTCACAGTGCATGTGCTCCAGGTGCCACTTTTACAACCCTGTGCTGGCATGATCGACAACACAATCACACAAATACTTCGAGCATGAATAAGAAATGCAAGGGAAGACAATATGCATACTGCAATGATCCATGAAAAAAGGAAACTTTCACAATTAAAAAGAGTACAAGTATAAATACAGGGGCGACCACGCCATAAGGCTGAGCAGCTTTTGCGGGCATCACCAGCACGTGGGCAGCCACCACTCCCTTGCTGGTGGAGCAAGGAGCGGCTGTAGTGACCCGCATGCAGCAGGCTGGGCTAGCAACCCACCCATCCTCCAACTAGCCCCTGGTGACGGGTGTGGCCTGGTGCTGTGGAGGGGATGTTTTTTTTTTGGCTACTTGGGGAGTTGCCGCCGTACAGGCCCCCGGGTCTGGTGCTCTGTGCCCTAGTTTACACACAGCTTGCGCAAATGGCAAAGCACCAGGGGAAGTTTACTGCGTGCGGGGTGCTGCTACCTGCGTGTGCGTGTGGGAGTAAAAATGCTGTTGAAGTACATAATTTCTTTATTCAGAAAGCTGTACACGTGTATGAAAAAAAGTGTACATATTCATAAAATATTAACGTTATTTTAAGTAGGAACAAAAGTATTTTAACTTAAAAGCGATCCTTTTAACTTCAAGTCTATTTACCTTTTTATATTCTACAGGTACAGGTGTACTTGAAGTATCTGAAAAAAAACGATACATCACAAATTACAAAACATAAAACAACACTAAGAGTACAAAGTAAGTATATACTTTGAAGTACACTGTACATATAATGTGTAGAATAAAGTTCCCAACTGTACAATGGTACATAAATAAAGTATGAATAACTTGCAAATACAGCAAATAACACATAATCTTTCAAATAGCCATAGCCTGGTAGCTAGCTAGGCTACACCATGGTGTACATACTTCCTGAAATATTTTTTTGATCTCAATGAATAACCTTAAACACTCAGCTGGTTGTAAGGACGATATTATAATAAGTTACAACGAATATGACATAAATACATACACCATGGCATGCAAGTTAAATTATACCAGTACAAACTCTAGATATACAAATACAATACTTCTGAAGTACATGAATATATCAGAGAGCTGTAGCCCGCCAGCTAACCACACCATGGCAGGAAATAAAATACAGACGAGTTTAAATAACTACCAATCAATACATGAATAGATTACCTAATGTAAACGAACATTAAAAAAGCAAATAAGCCAGCTAAGTACACCATGGTACATCAAGTATAAATAATACCAATGCGTACATAGAGTAACAACAATACTTGTACCGGTGTACAGTAAAAAAATACTTCATGTAAACAACTGTACAAGAATTGATGGCTAACTATATTATGGTATATTTGAATAAATTTTAAACTAAACAACTAATACCCAACCTGTGGCCTGCCATCTGCCATGGTACATGCAGTAAGCGAAATTAAAAATTGAAGCGAACAAATGATGCAAATTTGAATACATCAAATGCTGTAGCCTGCCATCCAACTTTACCGCGGTATATACTGTAAATCAAATTTAAATCAGGTGTACTTCGTGTATTTCTGTACAATTGAGGTCTGCTGCGCTTGCCTTGCCGCAATGCGCCATTGATGCCCCGCACACACTCCTCCTTGCTGGCGGCGGACAAGCGGCGGTGGTGCACCCTACTTCCACTTCAACTTTCAACTTCAACTTTTGCCACCGTCCACTTCAACTTCAGTGAAGGACTGCCGTCGTTGCCTTGCCGCAACGCTCTGTTGATACCCGGCAGGCACTCGTCCTTGCTGGCGGCGCAAAACCGGCTGTGGTGCAACCCTTCAACTTCAACTTTTGCCACAGTCAACTTCAACTTTAATGAAAGACTGCCATACTTACCTTGCCGCAATGCACCGTTGATGCCCCGCAGACAGTCTTCCTTGCTGGCGGCGGAGAACCGGCTGTGGTGCGCCAGGCTGCACCACAGCCCCGCCGCCTCGTTGTACACCAGGTCCTCCTCTGCAGCAGAGCCATAGGCACAAGAACCAATTTTAATACTTCTGAAGCATCATTGAATGAAGACTATACTCCTATAAGGATTATTATGTATGTTGATTCCTGTTTTCCCGTTCGGCCAAGCTGCCCCGCCTCAAGTTCAAAACAATGTGGCATCATGTTTACCATCGTGTGCATAAGGTAGACGCCCTGGCGAAAGCTCTGAGATCGGCAAAACAAGGCACAAAAAACCACTTGAAAGCTTAAGATTTATAAAGAGAAAGCATCATTTGGGGCGTTTTTACAAATACCTCTTGAAAAGAACCGACTGTGGTGCGCCAGGCTGCACCACACCCCCGTCACCTCGTTGTACATCAGGTCCTCTCTGCAGCAGAGCCACATGGGCATTTAAAAACAAAACTAGTGTCATCTGGGGTGTTTTTTGAACTACTTCTTGGAGTATGATTTTGTACACAGTATTTGAAATAAAAATCTATGCTTCCTGTTTCAGTCAAGCTGCCACACCTTAATTTGGGGGGGGGGGGGGGGGCACTTCGAGAGGCACCCAAAAATATAACGACGTTATGGCAAGTAAAGGTACCCTAGTGTTCCCTACGAGGTAATACGTAGTACACACTTCGAAGTATAACTGACAGATCAACACAACATGAAGGGGGATGAGTGACTGTCGGAGGCATACAAATTGTATGATACAATACAGGAAAGCTCAATATAAAAGCATGTGGCACACCTGGTAGGCACGTGCACACGTGAATACACTCCATGGCAAGTTTAATACCCGCAGGGCAGCGAGAATCTGTAAGGCCGCGCTGCGCAAGCTGGCATGGCAGGTACATGCACACACACCCACATCGGACACCAAACGTGTGGGCCCAGGACTTCTGCGCTACGGGTAGGCGGCAGGGCACACATCACACTGTGCGCTGGCTGCGACCGCATGCTCCATAAAGGTTGTTTATGTATACTTCAGAGTAGAAGAATAATTATACACCAACATACACCGTGCCTACATGTGGTATATAGCGCTGTGTATACTACGAAATATAATTTTAAACTAGTACTAGTACATATTTTCAGTACTTCAAAAGCACTACTACACTGCAGTGCTTCCACAAAGTATGATATAATACATTATACATGCTTCCTCCATTTTTTTGTTCAGACACAAGGGGTTAACTGCGCGCGCGGCTTGCCTAAGCCGGGCATGGATCCTTCACATCTGAAAAAAGAAATGGCTACCGCAGTTTTCCTTGGAAGGGGTCAAAGTATTGTGGCTTTTTTCTTTATAGGGGGGCGCGGGTAGCGGCGGACCAGCACGCCAGCAACAGGTGTCAGAGCCGTTGCACCTGCCTCCCTGCCGCCTGCGCTACTGCAGTTTAAAAAAAAGAGGTCAAAGTTTTGTTGTTGGCAGATCTGAACGGGCGGTTGCTAGCGCATGTGGTGGCTGTCGCGAGCGCCTGCCGCCTTCGCTGCATTTCTGACCAAATCAGTACCTCCTTTTTAAATCAAATTAGAGGGGGCTCGCAGCTCAGCAGCAGCAAGCGGTACATCATGATTTTTTTAAAAACATAACCTATATAAGAGGGGCAGCAAGGGACCCGTGTGCCCCATCGAGACGCTATGCGCGTGACCGCGTGGCCAGCGTTGACAAATACTACTAGTAGAAGTATACTAAGAAATATTTGACATATTAAGTACATTTACGTGTACTGACTTATACACACAGGGTACACATATACCAGTACGCCCATGACTAGTGATGGGTCACGGCGTATAACGTATTTCATACGTTCTACAAAATACGACGTAATTCCAAGCCCGAAAACGCGACATACGGCGGCGTATTTGCCGTATAAGTACGTTCGTCTGTACAACTGTGTATACGGTATACGGCGTATTTACATACGTTTTACGCGATATGATGCGAAATTTTTTCATGCTGTGACCCATCACTACCCATGACACATAAATGTACCAGTACATCAATGCATATACTTGAAGTACAATATTTCGAAGGTGTATGGTTTCGCTCAACCTCAATCCGGTAGGTTTTGTGCTCAGCAGCATCCGTGTACTCCCTCGCAGACACCATGCGCGTGACAGCGTGGCGCAGCGCAGACGCGTTGTACCCACATACTTCTTTGATCTCAACCACAGTACGATGGTGCCTATCCATGTATACACATAGGGCACTCACATATATCCACAATACATGCCCTACCGTGCCTGTACTGGTGCACCAGCATTTGCGAAATAATATGCGGTTCTGCGCAACCCAAAACGGTACTTCACAACTGAGTAGGTTCAGCGCCCAGCAGCAGCAAGTGCACCTGAGTACTCCCGTCCAGCACCATGCGCGTCACCGCGTGGCGCAGTGCAAACCACATACTTTTTTTTAGTTCTACAAGAGTAATACCTATCCATGTGAACACATTAATACCTATCCATGTGAACACTTGGAACATGTATTCACAACTACATACTGCCCTGGCATACCAGCATATCAACAGCCAGCACGTACACACTGTGCTCAGCAGCAGCAAGCACACCTGTGTACTCCCGTCCAGACACCATGCGTGTGACAGCGTGGCGCAGCGCCGACGCGTTGTACAGAATGCCGTGTGAGGGGTTGCACGCCAACGGTGACCAGTGCGTGCGCCCCAGCCTGCGCGCGCAGCACCATTGCAACCAGCAGCAAGTGAAATCATACGCCGTGTTAGTAGTAGTTATGTAGTACTTCGTCGAGGTATGTTTCTTGGGTATGCTTACAAACACAGTAAATGCCGAAGTACAGAAATACAGTATCCTTCAGAAGTAAACAGTTTAGTGCAATACTTCAGAGGTACTCTTTAGTGTATCCATACAGTATACATGGATGTAGTGTACCATGTAACGACCAGTGCGTGCGCCCCAGCCTGCGCGCGCAGCACGAGCGCGGCGGAAACACGTGCAGTAATGAAAACAATTAGCAGTGTGTCACGCACGCGCGCACACACACCACACCAAAATAGTTGTGCGAATTGAAGGCACTTCGGCTGGGCGGGGCGGACGAGGCGAGCTAAATCATGCACAGTCTATGTTGATATTTCAGTATACAACACTTGAAAAGTATTTTTTAGTGTGCATATACTTGCAGTACTTCCAAGCGTATAGTATGTAGTGTTATTTATGCGCACTTGCGGGCATGCAAGAGCCCATGCATGCCAGCACCCAGTGCGTGCACGCCAGCCTGCACGCGCAGCACCATCGCATCGTACCGGCAGCGAGTCGTGCGCAGCATCAGTAGTACTTCGTCGAGGTGTACTTTTGGGGTATCTGTTGGGGGTGTGTTTAGGAAAACAGTATACTCCGAAGTGTATACATACTGTATACAGTTTAGTGCAATACTTCGGGAGTAGTTTTTAGTGTATAATTCCAAGTACCGGTACGTACATACTATATATGTATACATGGATGTAGTACCATGTAGACCAGCGGGTGCGCCGAAGCATCACACATTCGTGTTTATGGTACTTCAACAGTACATATGTATGGTACTACTGGGAAGTACTTCAAGTACACGCATGTGAACATGGGCTGCTTGGCGCTGAGCATCAAGTGCGAAGTGCTAAAGGTTGCTGAGTGACCATTTTTGGGGTACTCTAATGCAAAGTGATCAATTCAATTACTTCACTCTTGCCCACAAAATCATACTCTGCAGCGCCCTTAGCCCTCAAGTGCGGGCAGGCTACTCAGAGGAACATGTGCAGTAGCCACCACCTTCATGCGCATCACCCCCCGTGGACATCCTGCTTGTTGGGTGTACGCCTATTGAAGTGCAGCGTACATGGCTACACTTGGTGTCCACCACCAAGCATGAAGTCCAAATTTATTTGGCGTCATTTTTTTGCTAAATGGACAAACCTGGGTTTTATTCGCGCACACAAGTTTACTTTGCAGCATCCTTGGCCTCTGAAGGGTACCCGCAGTCTCATGTAGGGTGGGGGCAGCACAGGTGGATAATATAACCCACAGGCCTGGCCTGGCATCTTGCCCCAGCCATGGCAGCACCTGGGCTCACAGCAGCCTTGCAAGTTTCTCTCAGTACGCATGCATACATACACCACCCTGACCAGCGCACGCGCCCCCAGAACAGCGCACGCACACGTGCATACTTTTTTTTTTAAGTACCTCAGTAACTCAGTTTAGTTTTTTCGTGCTCAACAGAGTGTGAACCTCCGAAATCCGGCGGAAGTGTGCGACAAGGCGTAAAAATATTGAGCACAAAAATTACAACCTGTACCCCTACATAAACTGGTCATCACACTGCTGGCAAATCCGAATGTAGGTAGCCCTGGCTGCACAAGTGGGTGCGCCGCAGCACTGCGCACTGCTGGTGCCGCGGCCGCTGATGCAGGTAGGCACACCATTTTAAGATTGCAACATTTATCACAGTTCAGAAGTATCATCACGAGGATCCAACCAAGTGGCAAAAAAGAGGCCGTCCAGCACCGTAATAAGCAAATCTGTTCCGTGTGAAAAATGTTAAATTATCCGTGGTTTGTGCGAAAATGTGTGTGTTGACTGTATTTCTATTCAGTTTACATCGACCTGTTTTTTTCCTGCTCAGCAGAGTGCAAAGCTCCGAAGCCCGCGGAAATGTGCAACAAGGCGTAAAAATAATCAACACATTGAAAAGCTTAGCGTGCACCCTGCGTAGTCATTAACACACCGCTGGACATGTCGCGATTCGGCTGCACAAATTTAGGTACCCCCGCGGCATTGCTGAACGGCCGCTGCTGCAGGCAGGTACACCATTTCAAAATCGCAGCTTTTTTCATGCTTCAAGACGTATCATCAAGAGTGCCAAACCGAATGGCAAAAAGAGGCCGTCCAGCACCGAAGTAAGTGAATCCGTTCCGAGTTCATTTTTTTTCATTTGTGCCGCCGTCTGTGCGAAAAATGGGTGTGACCAGCCTACAGGCCCTGTACTGCTTCAACGCAGTTTACAATTCCAGGTATGGGATTTTAGAGGGGCGGAGTTTTTCAGTTTCATACTTCAGGAGTAGCACCGAGAGTATGAAACCAAATGGGAAAAAAACGCTGTGTAGCACCGCAATAACTTAAAATACATGCATTTTCTTTTCCTGCTGTTTTTTGTGTGCGAAAATGTGTGTGACCAGCCTGCAGGCCCTGCACTACTTCGATGCAGTTTACACTGCCCTCGGCCGCTTGCGATGACATCCCCGCACGCGGCGCAAGGGAGTTTTGTTTTCGCACGCTGCGGACTGCCCGCATGGAGAACCTTCCAGGGCAGAAGCAAGGAGCGAATTCAAGACGTACTTTGAAGTTGTAATGATACATTCACAACCACATGAATCGAACAAGACGCCATCAAGTGTTTTAGTTGAAGATGCAAGTAGTGGAGTTGCAATGCTGCTGCCGTACTTGCCCGCTGCAGCTGCTGCTTGAGCTGCCGTTCACCGCAATCGCAGGGTTCTGCACGGCAGCGGATTTACACCGCACATCCCTCTTGCCGGTGGTTGAACTAGCCGCACAGCAGGATCCGGATTTGGCGGAGTGCAGTTGCACGATACAGAGGAGACAAAGTGACTTCAGCCAACACTGCACCAGCAGCACCGCATACGGGTGCACGCACCTGTCGCCAATGTTTTCGCTGAAGCACGACCCCAGCAGACACACCCCATCGCCATAGTCCAGCTTCCTCGGGTCCGCCACAGGCTTGACTTCAATCTCTGTCCTGGTCTCGAACGTCATGCGAGGCCGCAGAGGGGACGAGAAGGCGCGCGCTGCGGGCAGCAGCAGCAGCACCAGCAGCAGTAGCTGGGCTCCCGCCAGCGGCAGGCCCGGCGCCAGCATCAGAAGGGCGCCCATCGCACTTGTCTTGGAAAACGCAAGCCCAGGTGTGCACGTGTGTGCCTTGCAAGTTGAGCCTGCCAATTTGTTTTTTTTTCGCATCCTTTAACCCACCTAGCGCCCGGGGTTAAACTGATGGGCGGCCTAATCGCTCTGAGTAGCTGTGTGCCCGCCCCGGGTTAAAAATGTCAAAGTCATTGGTTTACAAACACTTGGCGTGCAATCAAGCCCAGTTCACATGAACCGATGGCACATGTCCGGCGCCATCAGGACATGTATACAACTTAGCATGTGTACAGTCACGCAGCCTGACAAAGTGCTGCTCGCAGGTAGGTCTGATCCAAGCCGCCTGAGGCACCGGCAGGCTAGGGCTCGACCTGCAGAAGTAGATGGCGGGCTAGTTGCCACCACCGGTTCTGTCCCAGCAGCAGTAGCGCGTGCCTGGCGCATTCTCAATGCTGGGCTGCCAGCCAAATGGGTCTACAAAAAAAAAGCCGCAAGTCCAAGTTTCTTTTCTGAAGGTCATGACCATGTTGGCCAGCAACATGTGTGTGCACGTACGGAGCGCTGAGTGATGAGTGGAAGAGCAAGACCTTCAACAACAATGGCTGTAACTAATGGGTCAACACAAAATGCAATCAAATTAGCAATTGAACTTATTGACAGTTCAAATGGGCTTGGAAGCGCAATAAGAAAAAAGAGGGCATCGTCAAAGTTAAGGCTCCATAGTGAACAATGGACTGTTCGAACCTACAGATTTCTTTATATATTCCTGGGTGTTTTTCATTTATCTTTTTGTTGGTAGCGAAAATCTGTTCCAATTCAAAGATGTAACCGGATTGGCCCGATTTGGAACGTGGAGCATAGAATGCTGCTGAAGATCCCAGGATGCATACCTAAACGGTACAGTAGCTAAGTTCCCACTCACGACCCATGTAGCTCGCAACACCTAAGCGTAGCACGATAAATTGGTAAGGACCACCATTGTATACCGCTCATCAACTGAAGCAGCTTCTGGTTTACTTTTAAATTTGATTCGAAAATTGTTTCTTAAACTTTGCTTTGGTTTTTGTTGTGGTTGAATTTGTTATTTAGGATTCAACTTCTTAGGCGAAGGGTTACATACTTATTGCGGAACGAGGTATTTATTAAAGGTGTAATTATTTGTAAATAAGAAAATCAGTTGCTGTTGACTTCAACTTCAAAAAGAGGAATGAGTATCCCATTAAACCTTGATTTATGAACTATGAAATCATTAAACTTGCAACAGAAACATGCGGTCGCGCTAACGTAAGTTACCGGTACATGTATTTATCTGTTGCAAAATTGTGGTGATGAGGCGGAAGACCAGGTGACTGACAATCAACGAAGCACGCTGGAGGAGAGTAGCGTGCCGTGCTGGGAAGGCATGCTGCAGATGGTCCCGCAACGCCACGGTGTTGACAACAGCAGCCGCAGCAGTTGATATATCTATAGCAGGGCGTCCCCCGAAGGCCGGAGTTGCGAGCTGAAGTGAATTATAATTACGAGGTCTCAGGTCATGGCACAGCCATATGGTGTTGCTGCTGCTGCTCATAATGCGTATCCACGAGTCAGGCTTACCTGCAGGTGGTGTTTTGTAACAGAAATTTATAAGATAGCATGCCAGTGCTGTGCTCGCTGAGCAGCAGCGGTGCTTGCAGCATGGTTTGCCGCCCCAGCGGAGATGAGAAAAAACTTCATTGATTGGACGTGCGGCTCAGCTCAGCGGCTCAGCCTCAGCAGGGTCCTGCTTGCTGGCTTACTGGCTCGCAGGCTGGTTTCAAGTTGCGGCACCAGCAGGACCAACTTGCCTTTGGCGGCGGGACTGTAATAGTGTGCCTTGGTGGCTGGACATACGATGGCAACTGCTGTGCGTGTATGTGGGCACACCGGAGCACAGTCACTGGCACAGTGACACCTACTATTAGGTGGCGTGCACATATGGCATTAGGCCTGGGATACCTTGCTGGGAAACTGAAAAATTATTGTTGTTGAGATAAATCATGTCATCATGCCATATTGGTGCGAGGTGGAATGGTAGTATACTATAGTGCGATCATATGATATGGCCACCAGTGGGTGTGCTGGCATACATGTGTCATGGGCTCTCAGACGGCTTGCACGCCCCCAAGTGTAAATGAATAATAATACTACTTCATATACCCTGGCGGGCGACGTGCCCTGGCAGGTCGAGCCCTAGGTAGCCTGCTGGCTCCCGCTAGCCCTTTCTTTGTTCGTACACATCCTTTGCCATGCATTTGCCTTGGCACCTGCCACTGTGGCCGTGCTGGCATACATGACATGGGCTCTTGCACGCCCACAAGTACGAATAAACAAAACTCCTCCATAAACTTCGAAGTGTACACTTCGGAAGTACTATGCTCGATTCCGACCAGGCATGCCCTTCTGGGATGAGCCATGGTGCACCTTGTGGCGCTAACACACCAGCCGTCACTGTTCGCAATTTCGAAAGAAACAAGCTAATATGCAGTGCCAATAGCAGTCAACACAACGCGCCAAAGCCGAACTACTGCAGTACATGCGATGAATCTGTCAGTGTGCTGCAGACATGTCGGTAATTGCTGCAGCACTACAGCATCAGCAAACACTGTCAAGTGAGGCACTACGACCTGCATCATTGCATATGATTCACATGTGCAGGTGGCAGCAACAGGGATATGCCGCAAGCCGCCACTCAGAGTACACACGGGTTTCCGACATGATAAGAGACAAAACGTCAGCAGCAGGACACAGCCACACGCACACATCTGCAGAGTGCAGCACGTAGCACTACTAGTATGCACTCAGGTTGGCATGCCGAGGCACGAAAACGTGATAAAAGAGAAATGCGCGCCTGGCGAGCTACCAAAACTAGCGTGCAGTGCCATCAACAGCAGCTCTGGCGCACCGCAACACATCCGATTCACTCACCCTAGACTACCACTGTACTAGCCTGAGGCTTGCCACCCTCCAGGGGGCAGGCTGCAGGGTGGGCATGTCACCCGCGATTTGAAACACACAGGGGGGCGGCCGCTTTCAAACACAAGCCGAGATGCATCAAAGTAGCTACCGATGTGCAGCGTGCGCACGCTTGCAGGCACAAACCAGCGCAGTTTCACACCGTCCAGCGCCAACGCCTTCAGGCGCGGAGGCAGCGCATCTAAGCGCAGTCGCGCACTGTCAGGGGCAGCGCAGTCACCAACGCTTACCCAGCACGTCAGCTCCACAAGGCTGGCGGGCAGCGCAGGCATGCGGCAGTCCGTTTGCAGCTGGGATGTGATCAGATGCAGCACCTCCAGCCCGTCGGGCAGCACAAGGTCCGCCGGTGAGCCACTGCCAAAGTCCCAGTGGTCAAGCCGGAGGCGCAGGGAGCGCGGCAGTGGCGGCAGCGGCGGGGGGCGCTTGAAGTTGTGCATCAGCCTCAACGATAGCAGGCCTTCGGGGAGAGGCGGCAGACGGGCGCCGCTGCACCAAAAAAGGTGCTGCAGGGACGGCGGCAGGGGCGGAACTGCATCCCCGCACCCGTTCACCTGCAACTCCACCAGCCGTGATGGCAGCTGCTGCAGTGCTTGGTCAAGGCACAACAGGGAGAGCTTCTGCAGACCCGGTGGCAGTGGCCCAACCGCGCGCAACTCGCCCCCCAGGTGGAGCTCCTGCAACGTGTCTGGTAGCAGGTCCAGGGGCGGAGTGCCGGTGGTGTTGCCGAGTTGCAGCTTCAGCAGACCGGCAGGTAGCGCCCCCATGGTCAGCACCTTGATGTCGAATAGGTGGCCGTTGTCCACCACAAGCGAGCGCAGCCCTGGCGGCAGCTGCAGCGTGCTCCTGTCGGCCAGGGCGCCACTGTTGGTGACGTCCAACTCCAGCAGCGTCTCCGGCAGCACCAGCTGCGGCGCCAGCTCCAAACGCTGCAGCTTCAGCCTCTCCAGGCTAGGCGGCAGGGCGCACAGCGCACCCACACTCTGTGTGTCATAAAAGCGTTTGCCGCCGATGACAAGCGCCGTCAGATCGAGGCTGCACAGCCCCAGCGTCAGCGCCAGCCCAGCCACCAGGTCCACAAGTAGGTCCGTTCTGAGCTTCCGCAGGTCCGCAGGCACGGCAGCGAGGATGTCGCGCGCCGCCACCTTGCACGCAGCCTCGTCGGTGGCCCAGGGAGCCCCAGATTTGTCGATGTTGGTGTCGCTTTCGTCGCCACTGAGCAAGAAGTGCAGCTCCCCCAAGGTTGTGGGCACTGCGCCCAGCTGCCCCTGAAAGCCATCCAGCTGCAGGCACCGCAGCGCCCCAGGCAGCCGCAAAGGGCTGGAGGCGGTGGCCCATGCGAACGTGCCTGACAGCTGCAGTCGGACGACGGTGGGAAACGCCAGGATGGTGCACGCCCGGGCTCGAGGAGGCTCGTCACCATACAGAAGCACCTGTACAGGGGGCGCACCGACCCCGCCGCTCTCTGTTCCACCCCTCCTTGGGAAGCAGGCGCTGGTGAGCTGCGATGGTGAACACCCTCACCAGCAGCGAGGTGCCACCAGATTGCGCTGGAATGGCTGCGGACCGCATGCTCCCCCTGGCTCCTGCTGATGCTGCTGACGCCGCCATCACCCAGGAGTCCAGGACCCTGCCAACTAGGCCCCGGTACAAATCATGTTTCGTTTTTGCCTAAATCCTGATTGCTGGCATGCCGAATGTAGGCAAAAATCCT
>JAULBY010025895.1:0-44371 GCA_032358315.1 Ophiocytium majus | reverse complement strand
GGACGATCCTACGTAGGCCTGGAGTACTCCAGCATCACCTACCAGAAGGTAGAGGTCGCCGGAGAATCGGCGAAGCTTGAGTCAGAAAATGAAATCACCTACAGCGGATGGGGGCTCGTTTATGGGCTTATGTTCTAACATGAAAACTTCAATCGTCTTTGCTCTGCTTCTCCTTTTTGCTATTTCCTGCGGAGAGAACGGCGGGGATGCGCCGGGCACAGCCACGGAGAGCAATTGCGCAGGAGAAGTTGTCGGAGGGGCGTGTTGGTATTTGGGCGCTGATGGCGACAGTTGTGACGATGCCTGCGCGAATCATGGCGGCTACAATTCTGCAACTCTTACTTACGCTGGATCCGAAGGAACTAATGCGAATTGCATAGCCGTCATGGGTGCGCTTGGGGTTACTTCAGGCGTTTTTGATACGGCTGGATGTTTTGGAGGACACTCTGGTTGTGTTTATACTGCCGAGGGGGATATATATCGTTGTATCGACCCAGACACGGTTTCGAGTGGTGGTGGTGTTGGCAATAGTCGCGCCTGTGCCTGCAACGAATAGCGCCTACGACGGAAACTTTTCAAACCGCTTAATTTTCTCGAGCCCGTCTTCCCAGTTCCTCTGGCTCGCGCAGAACACATGCGCATCAGGTCCCTTGCTGACGTAGGTGTCGAGGCTTCCGGCCGGCACCACGAGTAATTTTCCTCGGATCTGCAGGTTCGGTAGCGCTGATCCGCACTCCATACAAAAGCTCTTCACGTGCCTTGTGCCGGCAAGATTGAACGTCTTCACTTTGTCTTCGCCGCTGAGCCAATTAAGCTTCGCCGTTGTCGAAAAGAGGTTCGCCCCGTGCGCCGTGCCCGTGTCTTTCTTGCAGTAGTTGCAGTGACATAAGAAGAAGCTCTCGAAGTTACCGTCGACTTCGAATTTAATCTGGCCGCAGAGACAAGAGCCGGTGTGAGTGGTGTTCATTTAACTGATTCCTTTCGCCGCGCTCTGAATCGCCGCCATGAGTTTTTTCACGACCGGTGTCTGATAGCTCCAGTGATGCAGATACAGCTCACGCTCGTAGGAGTTGTCTTTATCGAGGATGACTAAGTCTTTCGACTTAAGCTCTTTTTGGATTTCCATCAGTGGCTGCAGGCCATAACCATAACCAGAAATGAGTGCTGCTTTTATGCCGGCGATGGAAGGAATGGTCGTCTTGGGATAACTGGTCGAATAATTGAAGTGTTTTTTGAGATAAGCAGTATGAAGATCGTCCCGTTCGTTAAAAACGATCGCCGGGATTTGCGCAAAATCAAGCTTCGCTAGTCCTCTGCTGGCATAGCTTTTCTTAAACTCCGGATTGGCCACCATGACATAGGTCATGGTGCCGAGTTTTGTACATTCATGATTCGAGACCGGGGTCTTCACGATGCCGATGGAGACATCGACTCTGCCAGACTTGAGATACTCGAGTGTGTACTTCTCATCATCAATCGTGATGTCGAGATTGAGTTGTTGAGCGATGTCGCTGTTCTGTAGCACTTTCTTAAACCACAGTTCTAGCGAGTCCACGTTCAAGGCAATGCGTACAGTGGGCTTTTCCTGCGTGAGCTGACTGCCCTCGAGGTTGAGGGCCTGTTCCAACGTTAGAACTTTGCGGTAGTGGGAGAGGATCTTTTCACCCAGGGCTGTGGCCCGGTAGGGAAGCTCTCGAATGAGAAGCCTTTGCCCGAAGTGCGCCTCGAGCTGGTTGATCCTTTGCGAGATCGCCGATTGAGTCACGAAGAGCTCTTTGGCGGCCCGTTCAAAGTTCTGGTTGCGGATAACAGCTTCGAGAGAGTGGAGGGCGACGTAGTCCATAATAGAATTATAAGCCAGCCTTATGACTCATAAAAGTTATTAATTTTATTAATTTTTGAGTCAGCGCTAAGATGGCTTCATGGAAAAATCACCTCTTGTCTTCGGTCTTATTCTTCAATCAAGCATGATCCTCGCCCTCGGGGCACAGAATCTCTTTGTTTTGGAAAAGGGACTCCTGCGCGACAGGTCGTTCTTCGTCGCTGCCATCTGCTCGGTTTGTGATGTCACGCTCATTATGCTGGGTGTGCTGGGCGCAGGGGCGTTCTTTGCGCAAAACGAGCTATTGTCGATCGCACTCAAAGTGGCGGGGTCAGTTTTTTTGTTTAAGTATGCCTATGACAAGTTCCGTGAGGGGGGGAAGGTTGCACTTGAGAGCGCGACGATTGAGTTAAAGGAATCTTCCTTGACCAACATCCTCTTTTCAACCTTGGCGGTGAGTCTGCTCAATCCCCATGTCTACCTTGATACAGTGGTGTTGATTGGGGGTTACTCAACTCAGTATGCGACGACTCAGGACCGCTTGAACTTTGCGATAGGTGCAGGCCTGTTCTCGATTATCTGGTTCTTCTCGTTGAGCTTTGGTGCAAGCTTCTTCAGTGAAGCACTCAAAAAGCCTAAGACCATGAAATACGTTAACTATGGAGCCACCGCGATCATGAGTTGCTTGGGTGTAAGCCTACTGCTTTCAATCTAGGGGCTTGCCGATGATGAATTTAAAAGACTGTGAATAATTTTGGGTTTTAGCATAGAATTTTCTCATGAAGAGTTTCTCGCTAGAACCGCGTCCACTTTCACAGCTTTTGCCTGAAAAGCTCCCTCTGTTGATGGGGGCCGGTCCTGTGCCGATTCCCCCTGAGGTTGCCCGCGCGAACTCCCTGGTGATCAACCACCTCGGCAGCACCATGAACGAAGTGGTGAAGGGCATCGTGCAAATGGGCCGCTACGTTTTCCAGACGGACGGGCATGTCTTTGGGATATCTGGTCCTGCCTCGGCCGGCATGGAAATGGCCGTCACTTCCTTACTTCACCCTGGTCGAACTGTTCTTGTGTTGAATCTCGGCACCTTCAGCCAGCGGTTTTCTGAATTGGCGCGCGGAGTGGGGGCGAGTGTCACAGAAATTCTCCCTTCCTCTTTGGCGCCGTTTTCGCTCGAACAAGTTCAGCATGCGTTTGCGTCTGCGAGCTTTGATGTGCTGACGATTGTTCAGGGTGAAACGTCTTGTGGGATCAAGAACACGGAACTCGAAGCCATTGTCAGGTTTGCCCATTCGCGAGGTGCTTTCATCATCGTTGATGCGATCTCCACGGTCTCTACGATGCCGCTTGAGATGGACGCTTGGGGAATCGACGTGGTGATTTCGGGTGGCCAGAAGGGTCTGTCGAGCATCGCCGGCGTTTCACTCGTGGCTTTCTCACAGCGTGCCTTCGAGTTCGTAAGCGGACGACAAATTCCCATGCCTCATTGGTGCCTTGATCCTCGGCGAGCCCATAAGTTCTGGGCCCTTCACGAATACCATTACACCGCGCCAGTCTCGGGTGTGCTTGCGCTCTACGAGGCGCTTCGCCTTATTTGTGAGGAGACATTGCCTGTCCGATATAAGCGCCATGAATTGAGTTCACAGAAATTACAGCATTGCTTGGAAGTCATGGGGCTTGAGTTGTACGCGCCTCAACACTGTCGGCTGAATTCCGTTCTCGCCATTAAGAACGTGAGTGGTGTTTCAACGAAGAGTCTTTTGAGTTACATGAGAGACACCTTCAGTGTCGAGATTTCCGGAGCCTTTGGTCTCGATATCATTCGCGTGGGTCAAATGGGTGAGCAGGCGCGCCCGGAAAATGTCCGTCGAACCATCGAAGCGATCGGGATGTCTTACCTGCACTTCGGTGCGAAGTTGGATGTGCGCGGGGCGCTCGAGGCGGGTAATTTTTGAGAACCATCAATCACATCGCCCTGCTCGTTCCCTCAGCTGAGAAAGCCGCCGATGTGGCGCGCCGAGCGGGTTTCTCTGTAGGTCCAACAGAAGATTTTGAAGGTGAGGGCACACGCGAGATTTATGTCGGTGGCTTTGAACACGACACAACCCTTCTTCTCATGGAACCCATCAACGACGGGGCGTATTCCAGGGCCATGGCCAAGCGAGGGCCAGGACTTCATCACATTGCGATCGACGTTCTTAACCTGGATGAGTTTATTGCCGGGCTCTCAAGCACAGGATGGCTGCTGCATCCTAAGAGTCTTCACACCATTAAAAAAACTCAAACGGCTTTCTTGGCGAGACCGGGATTCCCGATGCTGGTGGAAGTGCAAGAACGTAAGAGCCTCGAAGCAAAGCCGCTGTTCATTCAACGGATGGGGCTGCCTCTAAATGAAGCCAACACAAAGTTGCTGAAGCATTTAGGTGTGGGGCAGATCGTCTCGGCAGGTGAGGAGAGCTGGCTTGAGTTTGGGAAGGTGAGAATAAATCTTAGTGAGTTTTGGCCTAGGCCTCATGACAAGAGTTGTTAACATGATGACAAAGCCCCTCGTGATTCTCGGCACTGCTCGAGATGAATCCAATACACTCAAGGCCCTTAAAGCATCCTCACATTTTGGAGATTTCGAGCTCATCGAGTTGCATACCCTAAACATCGCACCTTATTCGTACACTCATCCGCCGCTGGATGATTTTCTTGCCGTAGCAGACCGGATGGTCAAAGCCGAAGTCATTGTCTTCGCGACGCCCGTGTATTGGTATGCCATGAGCGGGGTGCTCAAGACGTTCTTCGATCGCCTGAGTGATCTTATTTCAACCTCCAAACCCGTTGGACGTAGCTTGAAGGGCAAAACGACCTATCTTTTCAGCACGGGGAGTGATGACGTATTACCTGAGGGATTTGAAATTCCTTTCAAGAAGACATCTGACTACTTTGAAATGAATTTCAAGGGATCATTCTACGTTTGTACGAAAGAGTGAATGGAGTCGCTCCGAGTAGGTAACCTACTTCAGGTGACCAATCTTTCCATCAGTAAAACACCCGGATCATCCTCCCGGTGTCCCAGGTTTCGCCAGCCTCTCTTCTCGTAAAATGAAATCGCCGGGATGTTCTGCGGACTCACGCTAAGCTGAACACGCTTCAGTTGCAGGGCCTTAAAATACTCTGTCACGTGGTCATCCAGCAATTTGCCTAAGCCGCGGCCGCGTTCGGATGCGATGAGATAGTAGAGAAATACGTATCCACAAGTGGGGTCTCTGCGCAGCTTCCCCATTTCAATTTGGCCGATGATGGTGTTATCACGCCAGACATGAACGGCCGAGGAAGGATCCCGATTGATTTTATCCTTGAGCCAATCGATGTACCCTTCTGCACCTTTTCCATCGTCCCCATGAAACCTTTTCGCATCTCCAAAGCTCACCACAAAGGAATCTTCCCGAAACGAAACGCAGATGTCTCGATGGAGATCTAGCTGGATTGGTTTGATTGTGATGTTGGCCATGATTGAATTTAACATGTGAGTAAAGAAATGAAAGAGGAATGCCGCAGCGTTTCTTCGCTGCGGCAGTAGTACTATACGACAAAAAAGGATTTAAAGATGGCGAAGTATGTTGATGGATTTGTGATTCCCCTCAAGAAGAAGAACCTCAAAGACTACAAGAAGATGGCGAAGCTCGGTTGCAAGGTCTGGATGGAGCACGGTGCGCTTGAATACTATGAATGCGTCGGGGACGTGATGAACAATCCTTGGGGCATCCCATTCGCGAAATTCGCTCAATTAAAATCAGATGAAACGGCGATCTTTGCCTTCGTTGTTTATAAGTCGAAGGCCCATAGAGACAGCGTGAACAAGAAGGTCATGGCCGACAAGCGCATGTCGCCAGAGCAGTTCAAAAATAAAAAAATGCCGTTCGATATGAAGAGATTTACGACGGGTGGGTTTAAAGTGCTGGTTAGTGCGTAGTGGATTCAGCTTGAAACCTAATTTTCAAAATAACGACTCCTCAATGAAAATTTAAGCTGCGAAGGAATTTAGGGTGGGCGCTTGAGCAGCATATGACTGCTACTCAAGCGCGCCGAGGATTTTATCCGAAATCAAAAACGGGCGATCCTAGTCCTGAGTTGCTTCTTCTGCTGAATCTTCTGCGCTCAACTCAAAGCGCTCGACTTCGATCGTGCTGCGAGAGGGGATGCAGCTGGCCCTAGAGCAGCTCGAGCTCGATAGGTCGAGAAGGGCATCGGAGACATCGACGTCCAGTCCTAAAGTTTCTGGCACACCATTGACGCCCACGAGGATTTCATACTTCCCCTCTCCAACCTGCGAGACACCATCGAGGGAAGTAATTTGGCCTAGGGGAAAGTTGTAGGATGCGCTGTAGTTGGAGCTAGACTGGACGATAACCCACAAATCGAGCGCCCCAGCCGTCGGAATGGCGGCCACGAGCACTTCCGCAGCTCTACCTTCGTTGTAGCGGCCTAGCATGCTCGGATCATCCAGCTCTGTGGTGGGAACGCTTCTAACCGTTGCGGCATGAGCGGCAGCCAGGAGAAAAAAGCTAAGGGCGATAGCTAAGTTTTTCATCAGAACCTCCGGGATATTGTCTCGATAGTGCCGGCCCTTACTGCCGCTGCACCTCGAGACGGGTGTTGTTGCGGCCGAGTATGTACTGAATAGAAATTGCATCATACAGAATTAGTAAAAATGACATGGGCTGGGATGTGGGTTTGAGAGGGGTCATTCTCTGAATGTGATCTCTAGGAGAGAACAGAGGGGTCACAGATGCGAAGTGATTTTGGAAGATCGTCCAGCAAAAATGGTGCGACGATTCGGTGACTAATACGAAGTTCTAGTTTTAATCAATTGGTTTCTCCATTACGACCACGTTGCTAATGATCTTCTTGCCTTGATACGCCCTAGACCGACCATTCCTTTGAAAACCCATTTTGTTCCAAAAGGCTATCCCTGGATGATTTGTGTCGTTAACGCCGAGTTGAATGGAATCAAGTGCGAAGCCGCGAATGTATTGCTCAAGAACTTGATAGGTCGCCGTCCCTAAGCCGCGGCCTTGACGAGTTTCATCTAGTAAGAGCAGTCCAACATAAGCGACGTTGTCTTGTGGATAGCCGATGACCAAATCAATCACGCCCACCGGAACACCATCTTCTTCGATAAGAAGCACATGCTTGTCTTCCTGGGTGCGATTCGGAGGCAATTCTGCAAAGACGGCTTTTGCCGATCCGGCCTTGGGAACACCATCGATCAGCAAGTAATAAGTAGGAGCGGCATCAAGGAGCGTTTGGACAAGAGCTTCTGAATTGTGATCAATCTCTTTGAGAGTTATGGATGGAAGCATTGAAGAATGGACACCAACATGAGGACCCGTAGGAACTTTCAATTTAGTGACGCAAATTTTTTCCGGATGCCGAGCCAGCTCGCAGCGGAAGTGAGATCGTTTTGCCTAATATATACCAACTTGCCTTCCAATCCCGTTTAAACCTTTCGGATCATTTTCATACATATTAATTAAGAAACACGCATCGTCTGCATTCGTGACATTTTCTTTGTAGAGCAATAGTGCAGAAAACTGACAATGGGCTTCGCCTCTGAATTTTCCGTCTTTTGATGTAAAGAGATAAGTTGCGATGCCTGTCCTTGAGTGCCTTAAAAGATTCGTCGTCGGTAAATCTGGTTTGAATTTATCCAAAGGAACTTTAGAGGAAATGACAATGAATGCATTTTTCTTAATGAGTTCATCGTTTTGAAGGTCCCATACTTTAGATCCGGCCAAGGCATGGAGAGTAATTGAAAATAAAAAAAGGGTGAGAAGTACGCGCATAAAAGCTCCCGGTATTTTCAGTATTATGTCTTGGAGATATTGTGGATGTCGAGGGTGATGAAAAGAATGGTGCGCCGATTCGAGGACTAAGACGAACTTTTAGTTTTGCTTTGCGCATCGTTTCTTCGCAGCGGAAGTAACCTATAATGTCGAAACGGCCACTATGGCTTTCTCGGCAATATCAACTGTGATCCGGTCTTCATTCTCAAGTTGAGCGGTAAATACGTTAGCTGCATTCTTGTCGAAAATCAGACTTCCGCCAAATCTTTTATCAGGCCAGTGGGCAGACTCGGGGCTTGATGCGCACGTTACGCGCACTATCGGTGAAGACAGCTCCATGATGTTTTTTTTGGTTTTCAGTTCGGCATCACTAAGCTCTTGATCCCAGGTCTTACCTATGTCTGAGGCATAGAATCCAGGCCATAAGACAAGATCGAAATTTTCGTTACGATTCAGATAGGCCCAAGGGTCTTGTTCCATTTCAAAGCAAATTATGAAAGCTATCTTGTGGCCCTTAAGTTTTAGAATTCGAGAATGTGGACTTCCTCGCACAAAAAGCTTGTCTTCACCATTTTGGAATCCAATTTTATCGAATCGTTGTGCGATTTGACCTTCAGAATTGATGACAAGAACCGAGTTGAAGTATTTTCCACTTTCAGTCGGCCAAGGGGTGGGAAGAGCGATGTTGATTGAATGCTTCTTCGCTAGTCCCTGTATCTGACCAACCATTGCGAGTAGTTTATTTCCATCAATTTTGAGTAATCCACGGTTGTAACCCGTAGTAGCACACTCAGGGAAAATGACGAGGTCAACATTCTTATCGGCGAAGATTTCCAAAGACCGATGAATGGATTGATAATTGAGATCATAGTCGTAATGATTATGAATTTGAGCGATGCCAAGGCGAAGTGATGAGGGATGTGATGGAGTCATAAAAGAATGGTGCGCCCGACAAGATTGACCTCGGGCTCCTTGCCCTCGGGTGCTTCACACTCCCTCGCTGCGCTCGGTTCCCAAAAATACCATCCTGGCATTTTTGTCGAACACCTGCGGTGTTCTTCATCTTGTCTCGGAACGTTGTAGAAATAAAAAAGGCCACCTTACGGTAGCCTTTTGTTATTTCTCGAATGGTGCGCCCGACAAGATTCGAACTTGTGACCCCTACCATGTCAAGGTAATACTCTAACCAACTGAGCTACGGGCGCGTGAGAGACATCCTAAGAAGTTGGTCGCACTTTGTCCATAACTCTGATGAGTCTTTCCCCTGACATGTCGCCACGCGCATACTTAGACTTCCACTCTATGGCCCGTCGTCTCGACCGTCGATTTATCCCCTGGATAGCTGCGCACTTTCTGGAATTTTGGTTCTGGTATCTTGGCGCGTTCGTCTCTCTCTATGCGCTTCACCGACTGCAGACGATGATTCCAAGTGAACTTAAGAAGCTCACAGACGTGGCCACCAACACCGGCCACTTGCCACCCGCACCCATTGGCACGTTCTTGCTGATCGCCTTGGGCATATTGGTTTTTAGAACACTTTCACGTTTGCTGTTTTTCACACCAGCTCGCTATCAGCAGAAATTTCTGCGGACTGAAATGTTGGAGCTCTTAGAGCAGTCACCGCCGGCCCGCTACGCGGCTTGGAACGACGGACAGTTGTATCAAGTGCTCTTCAACGACTTTAACGGCCTGCGCGGCTTCATCGGCTTCGCCCTCTTGCAAGTCGGTAACGTCATCGTCGCAGCGTGGGTCATGATTCCGCGATTGAACGAAACTGATCCTGATCTGTGGCCAGCGTTTATCCCGATGGGATTGTCGGTGCTGATCTTCTCGATCCTCACGGCGATCTTTCAGAAATTTTCCAAGCGCGCCCTCAATGCGCAAGGTGAAGTGCAGAACCATGTGATCGAGTCTTACTCGGCGAAAGCGACGGTGAAGAACTATCACCGCGAGGAGACGTTCATTAATCGTTTCAAAGAGCTCTCTAGTTTTGAATTGGGACTATTTTTCAAGTCTTCGGTGGGTTTTGCTTTCAGCGTACCGATGATTCGTTTGGGATTGGGGGCTTCGCTGCTGTGGGGCGCGTGGATCCTGCGCGCTCGCGGTGCCGGAGCTTCAGAGCTCGTCTTCTTCGCCGGCTATTTATTTTTGATGCTTGAGCCGTTGATGTTCTTGTCGTGGATGGCGGTGGTCGCTTCTCAGGGCTATGCGGCCTGGGGCCGAGTCAAAGGTCTCTACGCTGTCGTCGTTAAGCCCCACGATGAAGAAGCTTTGTGGAGTCAGCAGATTTCGCAAGATGCTACCAGCTTAAGGTTCCATCTTCCGTTCTGGGAGCAAACACTTGATCTGACTATGAAGAAAGGTTCCTGGACCGTTTTGTGTGGCGAGACCGGCAGTGGGAAATCAGAAATTTTAAAGAAGATGGCCTTTAGACTTTCGTCAGCTGGTACGAAGTTCGCCATGGTTCAGCAAGAGCCCTACCTGTTTAACGATACTGTTGAAGCGAATATTTTCCTGGGGCGCACTCCCACAGAAGAGGAACGCAAACACGCCAGCGAGTTGCTGCGTTTATTTGGACTCGATGTACTAGCAGCCGGCGCAGAAGCCTTGCTGTCTTTGGAGGTCGGGGAGAACGGGAAGCGTCTCTCGGGTGGCCAAGCAAAACGTCTCGCACTGGTGCGCTCCCTTCTTGCGGATGCGCAAGTGGTGTTGTGGGATGATCCGTTTTCCTCCGTTGATATTTTGCTCGAAAGAAAAATTGTTCAAGCGCTTCGTCTGCGCGTGAAAGACCAGACATTTATTCTCACGTCCCATCGCCTAACGACGGTGAAGACGTGTGATCGTACGTTGTTACTCGATCCGCAAGTCGGAGTGAAAGCCGAAGGCGGCCCGAAGGCCGTCGAAGTTCAAGAAGGGGCGTTGTTTGATTTCTTCCGCGAACAAGTCCATGGCGCTGCTCTTTCCTAAACAGGGAAGAGGGTGGCTCGTGATGATGTTGGTGCACATGGGGCTCACGGGCCTCATCGGGCTCGCGTTGCCAAGTATCACCGAATCGTTCTACCAAGACTTTAATGGTCCTGCCCTGACACCGTTCTTGGTGTTAGGCGGGTTGTTCTTAGCCGAATACGTTAACCGCTTGGGCTACCAGATCTGCACTTACAAATACGTCACCCACTTGTTAGGTGAGGCGCGCTCGAAGACCTTTGGTCTTTGGATGCGTGCTCCGTTGAAGGTGAAGCGCAAAGGCATGGAAGACGATTTCCCCATGGGCGAAGTGCTGGCGCGGATTATGAGCGACACAGAATCGGTCAAAGAACTCGTCACTTCCGGTGCGTTCGCCATCGCCATTGATTTTGTCTTCATCCTTTCAAGCTTGATTGGTTTCTTGCGCATCGATGCCAAAGTCGGCGGCGGTTTGTTTATCGTTGAAGTGGTGGCGTGCGTGTTGCTCATTTGGGGCAGTCGCAAGATGGGGGAGATCTTCGCGTCTGTTCGTCACGTGACAGGACTTTTGTCACGTGTGGTGGCCGATGTGACTCACGGTCTGCGTGAGCTCGCCTTCACCCCGCACGCTCAATACGCCTCTAAGCGCGGCGACAAAGTCTTCGATGATTTCTTGCAGAAACAATTAAAAGCGAACGTGTGGGACTCGGGGTACTACTCAGCAGCGGAGTCTCTCTATCCGATTTTACTCGCGCTTGTTTTGTTCTTCTTTCCGACGGGTGTTGCTGCACGCATGGCCATCCTTGCGGTGCTGATCGATCTCATTCAGAAATCCATCACCCCGATCAAAGAAGTCGCGAGTAAGATTTCGAGCATTCAGAGAGCGCGCACTGGGCTCGAGCGCATTCACGAGTTTCACTCGTACTTTGCGGAAGACGAGCGGATTCAACCGCGCGCAACCGAGCCGTTGCAGCAACTGAAAGTAGAGCTCAAGCACTACGCCTATCCACCTCGTGAAGGCGAAGAGTCTTTTGCTTTGAATGATGTTTCGCTCACAGGTCGTCCGGGCGAGTTGATCGGCATCGTGGGGACATCGGGTTGTGGAAAATCGACTTTTTTACGACTCCTGTCAGGGCAACACGGCATGTTTGAAGGCACCATCGTTTTGAATGATGAAGTCCTGAACATGGAGAACACCCAGGACTTGCAACGTCTGTGTCAGCAGGTGAGCTTGGTGTCGCAAGACTCTCATGTCTTCAGTGCCACTGTGCGCTTCAATATTGCGCTGGCCGAGAGTGGAGAGGGTTTTGATGAATTCTGGGCGCAGGCCACAGCTGCGCTTCCCTATATGAAACGTTGGGGGGTGACGCCAGATTCAGTGATTGATCCTAAGGCGCTCTCGTTGGGCCAGAAGCAACTCTTAAGCGGGTTACGTGCCTGCTTCTTGCATAAACCGATCGTGCTGTTTGACGAGGTCTCCTCGGGTCTTGATCCGGAGCTAGAAAAGGCCCTGCGTGACCTCGTGCTCTTTGTGCAACGCCGCTCACTCACCATTATCGTTACCCATCGGGTTGAAACCATCCTTTCCGCACAGCATTTAGTGGTGATGGAAGGTGGCCGTGCCGTGGACCAGGGGCCGCCCCGAGAGCTGGAAGTTCGCTCCCCACTCTTCCGTGAGTTTTTGTCTCACTTACGCAATTAGTTGAGCGTTTTGCTTCTTGGACTCTCTTCATATCTCCCTGTTATGATGTTTCAAATTTCAAGGAGTCTTAGATGAAATCATTATTGTCTGTGATGGCGCTCTTCATCGCTGTTGCTTGTACGGGCTCAGCAGTGAGCAAGCCGAATTTCCAATTCCGTTCTGCCGGTGAAGCAGGCATCGCTGCCAAGATGGGCGACGTCAAAATCACTGATGCCGAGTTGATGGATGGTATCGAAGCTGAAATCTACGAAGCTGAGCAGAAGCTCTACGACGTGAAGTACAACCGTCTTCGCGCTGTTGTCATGCAGAAACTCATGGATAAAGACCCGAACAAGAAAGGTCTTTCGAACGATGAGTACCTCGAGAAGTACATCGCCAAAGGCATCAAAATCTCTGAAGGCGACATCGATGCGTTCATCAAGAAGCAGCAGATTCCTCAAGAGCACTTGAACCCTATGGTACGTGAGAAGATCAAGGGCTACCTTGAAATGGAAAAACGCAAAGAGGCGATGGATAAGTGGCTCGGTCAGCAGACAGCTAAAACTCCAGTGGAAGTTTACATCACCAAGCCTCGTCGCCCAAGCTTCGACGTGAAAGTCGGCGATGCTCCAGTGACTGGCAACAAGAACGCAAAAGTTACGATCGTAGAGTTCTCAGACTTCCAGTGTCCGTTCTGCTCGAAGGGCGCGCAAGTCGTGACGGATCTTAAGAAGAAGTACGGCGACAAGATTCAAGTCGCCTTCAAAAACTTCCCACTGCCGTTCCACAATCAAGCTGAAGGCGCAGCGGTGGCTGGTCTTTGTGCTAACGAGCAAAGCGCGGAGCTTTTCTGGAAAATGCACGATGGCATGTTCGCGGCTCAAGATGCTTTAGATCTGGACTCACTCAAGAAGCTTGCTAAAAAATTGGGCGCGAAGCCTGAGTTCGATGCTTGCCTCGACAGCAACAAGTACCTCGCGAAAGTGAAAGCTGACATGGAAGAAGGGAAGGTCTTGAAGGTCAAATCAACTCCGACTTTTTTCGTCAACGGCCAGATGATTAACGGGGCTCAGCCGATTGAAGCCTTTGCTGAGATCATTGATGAAGAGCTCGATCGTTAGAAAATAGACTTAAGTCATCAAAATCATAGGAGCCTTGGGCAACTGCAAAATTTGCCCAAGGCTTTTTTATTGGGGTGCGTGCTAGTCTAGTGGGTAAGGTCCAGGAAGGACCCCCATAAGGATTCGCCATGAATGGTGTTGATTATTCAAAGCAGTTAGCGCGCGAGCGTGATCACTATCAGAATACGATCCAAAAGGATCGTGCCCACTCTGAGAAGCGGATCGATGCTGAGCAAGAGCGCCACGACAATATCCAAGCTAAGCAACGCGAAGTTTTCGAACGAGATCGCAAAGAGCTCGAGAGCGACTACAAGACCAACATCTCCGACATCAAAGAGCGCACTGGCGAATCGATCGGGGACATCAAAGAGCGTTTCCACAAACAAAACAAAGTTGAGCAGGAGCGCTTCCACGAAGAACGCGCAGTTTCGAAGAAAGACTTTGATGGCCGCATGCGCGACATCAAGAACTCCTACGATCGTGCCACCCGCAACGAACGCGCCGGAAACCAGTCGATCCAGGAGACGAAAGCAAAGCGCTATGATGACAACGTTGAGCGCTTGACCAAAGACAAAGATCAGAAGATCGCAAACTTCCAAGAGAAGATGGCGTCTTCGGGCACCGACATGCGCGACCAGTACAAGCGTGAGAAAGAGCAGCTCGTGCGTGCTCAAGAAGACAATCTCCAGGGCGTTTACAAGGTTGAATCCCAGAAGCGCACTGAAATGAAAGAAGGTCTCCAGAAAGATCTCCAACGGACTCAAGCGGCGTACGCGGCGAATAACGAGCAGACGCAGGACTACAGCCGTGAGAAGGTCCGTCGCCTGAGCGACTCGTTCAACGAGCGCGTTGGGAAGATGGCCGATGACTACGCGACCAAGAACCAGAACTTCGTCGAGCAGTCTGCGATCGATAACAAGCAGACCAACAAGAATCATCAAAACGACATGGCCGAGGTTCGCAGTAACTACGAACGCAGCTTGCGCAACATCGACATCGAGAAGCGCCGTCGTGACAACGGCTCGGGTGAGTTCGCCGAAGTCGTGCGCCGCCAGCAGGGCCTCAAGGACGACGAAATCTTCGAAGAGAAGATCTCGCGACTCCAGGCGCAGAAGGCTGAGGAGAAGCGTAACTTCAACAAGCACGCTGATGAGTTGAACGAAGGGAACCGCGACACGCTCCGCGTGCAGTCGGCGGAGGCAGCGGCTCGCCTTGAGCGCAAAGAACGCGAGATGATGGCGGACAAGATCGTCAACGTTTCGAACGAACGTGAAAAAGCGAACAAGCAATCAGCAACCCAGCAGATGAGTCAGCAGGCAGAGCGCCAGCGCTACGAAGGACAGATTTCTACCGAGCGGAACATGGCCGGTAAAAATATGACGAAGCTCAAAGAAAATTTCAACAAGTCTCTGGGCGATCTCCAGGAAAGAAATGAGAAGTTCGTCGTCGAGCTGAAGAAGCAGACTGATGAGGACAAAGTGAAATTCATCAACCAGTCGAACCAGCAACGCAACGACGAGATCACCGAGCTTCGCCGCAGCTTTAACAAGCTCATGGATACGACCTCTGGGGACTACGAAAGTCGTCTGAACACCGCGAACCGCGAGAATGCGCAACTTCGGACGGAACTTGATCAGAAGGTCAGTTTCTTGATGGGCGACGCAGATCGCCGCGTTGAGCAGCAGACCAGAATGTATGAAGACAAGCGTCAAGCTGACCTGAAAGCTGCTCAGGCCCTCATGGATCACCGTCAGGCGGCCTTCCAGGCCAAGATTCGCGATGTGAGCAATAGCTACCAACAGAAGATGGATCAACAGACTTACGACTCTGAGATGCGTCTAAAGCAGGTAAGCAAGGACTTTGAGGCCCAACTGAAGGCGAAAGACGCCCTCTACGCCAAAGACATGGGTGAGAAGTCGAATCTCAATAATGCGGAACTCAAGCGCCTTAAGTCGGCCATGGATGCTGAAAAGGGTCAACTGATCAGCCAGTATGAGAATCAGATCACCGAGTTAAAGCGTTCTCACAAACTGGAACAAGACAAGTTGAATGACTATAAGGGCATAAGCTAAGATAGAGCATGCCTTTACGTCGCGCCAAGATCATAGCCACCATCGGACCCTCGTCCAATACCATCGACATGCTCGTGAAGTTGATTCACGCGGGAATGAATTCCGCGCGCATCAACATGTCTCACGGGACGCATGAAGACCATGCCAAAAGCATTTTGAACATCCGCGAGGCCAGCCGTCAGGCGGGTCGTGAAGTCGCCATTCTGCTTGATCTCCAGGGCCCCAAGATCCGCGTGGATAAAGTTCCAGCGCCGCTGCAACTCGCTGCTGGGGAAGAGTGGGTCATCGGAACGAAGGCGGAACTCGCCAAACATCCAGAATACGCAGCTCGTTCTATTCCGACCGTTTATCAAGATCTAGTAAAAGATTCTTTCGTTGGAGCGCAGATTCTTTTCGACGACGGCTTACTAGAAGCCGAAGCGATTGAGAAGTTCGGCGATCTTTTGAAGATTCGTGTGAAAGTGGGCGGAGCGCTCAAGAGTAACAAAGGCATTAACTTGCCGAACGTTAAAGTGTCGGCGCCGTCATACACTGACAAAGACCATGAAGATCTCATGTTCGGACTTAAGCAAGGCGTAGACTACGTCGCCCTGAGTTTCGTACGTACAGCGGCGGACATTCTCGCGGTGAAGAGTTTGCTCCACAAAATGAAAGTGGATATTCCCATTGTCTCAAAGATTGAGACGCCGGGAGCAGTTGAGAACATCAAAGAAATTTTGGATGTCACTGACATGATCATGGTCGCTCGGGGCGACATGGGCGTGGAAGTCGGCAACCATCTTGTTCCGGCCATTCAAAAAGAACTTATCCGCGCGTGTAACGAAGCCGGTACTCCGGTGATCACGGCGACTCAGATGCTCGAGAGTATGATCACCAATCCACGTCCGACACGCGCAGAAGCATCTGACGTTGCGAACGCCGTTTGGGATGGAACCGACTGTGTGATGCTTTCCGGTGAAACAGCCTCTGGAGCTTATCCTGAAGAGACCATCGTTATGATGGATCAGATCGTGGTGGAAGCTGAAAGAAAGCCGCGAGAAAGACCGTTGCTTCGTCACATGGATATTTCCAGCGTGAGTGCTTCAACACAAGTCGCTGCCAGCATTATCGCCGAGAAAACTCACGCCCGTTGGATTCTTTCCATTACAGAGTCGGGGAAGTCCTGCTTACAGATGACTAAATTCCGTCCGAAGAACCACGTTCTCGGCGTGACGAATTCTCTGAAAGTTGTTCGTCGCATGGCGCTCTACTGGGGAATTTCTCCGTACTACGTGGAGATGCCAGCTGATGGTGACATGGCCTTGCTTGAGCGCTCCATGCTTCAGAGTTTGAAAGAGAAGGGCCGTCTCGTGAATGGCGACAAGGTCGTCATCACCATGGGTGACGGGAAGTATTTCCAACAAGGTTCCACCAACTCCATTCGAGTTGAAATCATCAAAGACGTTCCCAAAGCCATCGCGACCGGTCATCAAGACTCGGTTCAGGAGGTGGGCTTCGCTCGGGGAAAGCTCCTACTTGATACGGTGGTCTGCGCTTCATGCCAGTCCTGTGTCGCCATCTGCCCTCACCACATCTGGACCGTGAGCCAAGAAAACCATCACGAAACGCGCATCGACGCCACTCGTGTTGAACGTTGCACCTTAGACATGGAATGCGTTCGCGTCTGTCCAACCGGTGCCATTGAAATCATTCCTTACGAGTAATGAAGGACTTTCTCCATATACCAGCGGCCGAACTCTCTGAGCTTGGCATCGTCGATTGGGGTTACACCTCAGAAACAACTCCACGCTCTTTCGAAAAGTTTAGAAACTGGCTACCCGAGAATGGCGCCAAGTTACCCTTCATGGCACTCGATAAAAACGTCAACTATCGCTCGGATCTCAAGGCCTGGTGGCCTCACGCTCGCTCGGCCGTGGTGTTTCTTTTTAGCTATGCTCCGGCGAAGAAGGCTTTGCTAGAAGAGAAGCAATTCCGCGTGGCGGGATATGCTTTAGGTTTTGATGGCGAGGATTACCACACAGTCATGAAGGATCGCTTGCACCTCATCGGACGTAAGCTTCAAGAAAAAATCCCTCTGCAGTTTCGCCACTCGCATGACACGGAAGCCATTCTCGAGAGAGATCTGGCCTATCGCTCAGGGCTTGGCTGGTTTGGCAAGAACGCCTTGCTCATCAATCGGCAGCACGGCTCCTACTTCATGTTGGGATCGCTCATCCTTGATCAAGAACTTTCACTTGAGACAGGTCCGCTCTCTGCCGATCATTGTGGCCAGTGTCGTGCCTGCATTGATGCGTGTCCCACGGATGCGATCGATGTCGAAACCAGGACTCTGGTGGCCTCCAAGTGTATTTCCACCTGGACCATAGAGGATCGCAGCGCTGAAACACCGGCGCCAATGGGAATGGAGAAGGGGCGCGGAGAAGTTTTTGGCTGCGACATCTGCCAAGATGTTTGCCCGTGGAATCAAAAGCCGATTGCGCACATCAAGCCAGAACTTGGGGGCCGTGCTCGTGAATGGCTCAAATGGTTTGATAGACCTTATGCGTTTGTGGCCAATGATGTTCTTCCGCTGACTAATCGCGCTTTTTTGCGACTGACCGCCGGAACTGCGCTCGGACGACCTGGGCGTCCTTCATTTTTGCGCACACTCAGCTTTTGGATGAAAAAAGGAAGAGAATGAAAAAGTATTTCCTCGAAGAAAAAGACATCGAATCCATCATCGAAGGGAAGGGCGCTTGCATCGCCACGGACCGGATCGTGGTCGACGGTGAGAAGGTGCGTTTCATGTACCGCGAAGAACCCCATGGCAAAGAAGACAGTGGTTGGTGCTTCATGGCGGGTGACGAAGACGAAGAGTACATGGATGAACCGGCCAATCACGGAGTGTATGACATCAATACCATCGCCAACTACGATCGCGACATCATCCCTTTCTTGGATTCACCGGTGGGCGCTGCTTTTGAGCGGGAGACTGAGGATAGTGAATTTCAACAAATCGAGTACGAGGCACCGGAAGACTGACTACTCGTCGACAACGCTAGTCAGGGCTTCCATGGCCTTGCTAAAAGTGCCACCCGTATAAACGACTTTTAGCTCACTGATGATCTCCGGGTGTTTTGTGAAGTCGAGCTGACGGTCGAAAAGCTTTTCGATGAAGCGTTGTGAGACGATAAAGATCGCGGAGAGTTGGTTGAAGCGCGAGAGGGTGATCCCGAGCGGAAACCCTTTTCCATCTGGGCGCTCGTGATGCTGCTCGATGATGGTGATGGTTTCCATTGGGATCAGTTCTTTCTTCTTCAGAAGCATTTGACTGATTTCCGAAGCGTGCAGGCGCACACGAGCCGAGATCGCGGCCTCACCTCGCTCGTGGCGACGGACTTCGTCGAAGTCGTCGGGCAGCAGAGTGACGTCGCAGAGCATTCCTGCAAGCATTGTTTTCTGAACGATCTGCTGCGATTTCCACGGGAATTTCTCAAGGACCTTGGCGACCAAGAAATTGGTCAAACAACTTTTTAGATATTCTTCGGAGCATTTTCCTCGGAAGCGTTTAATGAAAGCGAGGATACCAGGTGCTTCCTTCACCATGTGAAGCGCTTTCTCGTTAGCGGCTTTTAAAGCATCGACCGCTTCCTTGTTTACTCCAAAACTGCGGATAAATTGCTTCGCAACGTTCGCAACATCTTCTGTTTGTTGGAGGCGAACTTCCTCGGTGGTTCCGGATTCGTCGAACGATTTTGAGTTGAGAGTGTGACTCATCCCCTGAAGAATTTTGTCGCAGTCGGTTTGGCTCATGTAGGCTTCTTCAACACCGCGGGCCTGTAGTTTGTTCAAAATATCCATGAACGATTCGTTGGGATAGTTGAGCTTGAGATATTTCCCCGCCACCAGGACGTGCACGGCGATCCCTTCAAAAGACCCAGGGAACTGCATGAGGTGCACGATTGCAATTTTGCAGAGAGGAGAATCCATCGCTCTATTGTGCCATGGATTTCGAAAGTTCAACTAATTGAAATGACTGACACTAGCGGCTGATGAGTTCAAAAACATAGGCACCATAGCCAAGTAGAAAGAACCCTCCGAGAAACTTTTGGAGAGGGCCAGGCGTTTTGGCCACGACCACAACGAAAAGCGCACTGAGAATCATCACCGGAATATCAATTTGCTGCATCGTTAGATCAGCGAGCAAAGGTGTGGGGGAAAGCATTCCAGAGATGCCCAGCACGGCAAGAATGTTAAAAATGTTCGAACCCACGACGTTACCGATCGCGATCTCTTTTTCACCCTTCAGTGTTGCGGCCACGGACGTGGCGACTTCGGGTAGAGAAGTTCCAGCGGAAACGATGGTGAGCGCGATCACGCTTTCAGAAATGCCCCAGAGGAGTGCGAGCTCAACGGCGCCATAAACAAACATCCTAGCACCGATGATCAATAGAACGAGTCCACCGAGAAGCAAAAGAATGTTCCGAGGAGCCGGGCCCCCCTCGTTAAACTCCTGACCGAATTCCGCTTTCACACTGGCGCGCTCTTTCATCGCAAGTTTTACCTGGAGCGCAGTATAACCAATAATACCTAGACAAAAGACCACCGCTTCTGGGCGAGAGAGTGCGCCATCCAGTCCCATCCACCATAAGAGCACGCTCGTGACCACCATAAGGGGAACATCAATCTTGAGCAGCTGACCTTGGATAACCAAGGGCTTTATTAAAGTACAAATTCCCAGAATGACTAAAACGTTAAATGTGTTTGAGCCCACCACGTTGCCAAAAGCAATCGCGCTGTTGCCATTCATCGCCGCGAGGATGTTGACCGCCATCTCTGGTGCCGAAGTTCCGAATGCCACGACCGTAAGACCAATCACCACGGGAGAAATCCCAAAACGGCGAGCGAGCTTAGAGGCACTGGCGACGAAGACATCGGCTCCGTAGCCGAGCACGAGAACGCCAACGACTAGGGCCAAGATAGTCACAAAGAGTTGCATCGAAAAATCCTAAAGTGAGAGTTCTTGTTTAAGGAAAGCATGGAGATGGGGCCCCGCCAAGGTCGGTTCGTGGTGCGCGAGTTTTTTGGGGGCAAAGCTCGTGACGTGATTTCCCAGAGTCTTGAGATGGCCTGCGAAATTATCCATCCCCCCAGCTCCGACCACCATATCGTCTTCACCGACGATGAGATGAATCCGCTCACCTGAAAAATTAAGCGCCTTCTTCTCGTCGCGGATCCAGGGAAACATATTAGCCGTATCCAGGGCCGGAGAAACCAGCTGGCGTCGAATGCTCAATGTTTTCTGATAAAACGCCGTATCAAACAGATGGGTTTCGACTTTCTCATTGAGGCCAAGCCCTACGCCGACGCCCAAGCGTTTGAGGTTTTGGAATGCCGGTAGCTTGAGGGCCTTTAGTGCCATCAGCGCACCGAGTGAATGCCCACCGAGGATGATCTGTTGAGCTGAGCTGAGTGTGTTGAGAAGGCTATCCAGGCGCTCATAGGACTGAGCAAAAAGCATGTGGGCCTCTGCCGTGAAGTCCTCGAAGCGCTCGACCTCGTTAAAGCCGCCTAAATAGTGACCTGGCCAATCGAAAATCAAAGCTGGGATACCTGCTTCCGCGGCACGAACCGCCCAGGGAAGGCAGTCTGATTTACTGGCGGTGTAGCCGTGGCCATAAATGGCACGAATCGGGCGAATGTCACCTTCTGGAATGAAAGCGAGCGCCTGGGTTTCACACCAAGACAGAGACAGCTGAGTTTTAATCACTTTTACATTCATAATAGACGCATTGAGCCAGGTAATTGTGGAGCAAATCTCGTTGACGATTCTTAGGCCCTACCTTAACTTGGAGAACTCATTTTGAGAATTGCCCGCGTAGCTCAGTTGGTAGAGCAAAGGATTGAAAATCCTTGTGTCCGTGGTTCGATTCCGCGCGTGGGCACCACTTCCCAAAATGACTTAAAAGCCGCCTTCGGGTGGCTTTTTTTATTTCAACACACCCAGCTTTCAAGAAAGTGGTGGGAACTGCTTCTGTTGTGCCAGCTTCAGCACTTTCAATTCATAGAACGACGTGTGTTAGATCCTTCCAATAAAGGTTCACTTGTTGAGTAACAAGGAGGACCCCCATGAAGAATCTCATTCTCATTCTCACCCTGCTCTTAGTTTCATTCTGCTCCTATGCCCAATGCACTGGTCAGGTACGCATCTTTGAGATGGCCGATCCCGTGGATGGCTCACCCTGGCCTCTGGTCACCAAAGAATATGTCCCGAACTACCAAGGCGCCCCCGTCATTTTCATCTTGCCACCCATCGTGGGCGAGACTCAGCTCGATCGCCACTTAGCATTGAAATTCTGTAACTCTGGCATGGCGGCCTACATCCTTCACACTATGAGACCCAACAGCCGTCAGCGCGAAGTCGAAGACTTCGCAATACACGATGAAGCTTTTCTGCGCGCTCACGGGGCCGTCAGGAATGTGATCTACGAGCTGGAGACGAGTGTGAGGTTTCTTCCACGCTATGGCATCCTCGGCATGAGCCTAGGGGGTCTCTTCGCCGCGTATGTCGCTGGTGCAGAGCCAAAAATTTTGGCGAGTGTTGTGATTGCGGGGTCGGGGAATCCCGCGGGCGTACTCGCGCATAGTGATCAGCGCCTCGTTGTGAACTTGCGGCAACGGCGCATGCGGGAGTTGGATATTCCAACAATCAGATCCTACGAGGCGCAGCTGCGCTCAGTGCTGACGATCGACCCGCTGACGGTGGTTGGGCGCATCGAACCTAACTCCCTGTACATGTTTATTCCCAGGAGCGATCGTACCGTTCCGGTGCGCTACCAGCGTGAGTTAAGAAGAGCAGTCAGAGCGCCGTTGGTGTTCGTCATGCGCGGCTCCCACCGTACGGGCCTTGTCAAAGCGACAAGGTTGCACGGAGGGAAGATCACGGCGTTCTTTGCGAAACGATTATCGAACTAAAAAAATCTATCCGTCGAAGAGTAGCCTTTTTTCTTATAGTAACCTGTCTCAACTCGATCATCATCTAAGAATATCCACGAGCCGGAATCTTCTGAAGCCACAGAGATGTCGCGGGCCCCGCAGTCACGGACAATGTCTTTAGCCTTCGTCGCCCAAGCGGCATCGTCTACGTGCACAGACAGCAGCATCCCGCCATTTTTTACTTCAGACTCAAAACGCTTCGCTTCGTATTCTGGAATTCCCAGGCCAATCAAACCTCCGGCGACACCACCGACGGTTCCGCCGATGCCCGCACCAGCGATCGCAGCCATGATTGGACCTGCGGCAACAAACGGACCAATTCCGGGAATCGCTAGAGCACCAACTCCTGCAAGCCAACCTAAGGCTCCGCCCGCGAGCGCACCGGTCGTTGCGCCAGTGGCAGCTCCTTCCGGAGCCTTCGTATTCATTTTGTGAGCAAAATCTTTAGTTGCTCCATCCTCTTGCATCAAGACAGAGACATCTGAGTGTCGAAAGCCGCCAGACTTTAAATTCTCTACAGCTGATGTCACGGCGAGACGATTATCGAAAATCGCGAATACAGCTTTGTGACCTTTTTTGTGCATATCGTATCCCATGAGAGCCCCCTTGTTATTAGAGCAAAAGTAATGAAGAAAGCGGATCCCCGCATGCAAGGACTGTGGAGAAGCTGTGTTAGTTTCCACAAGACTGTCATCGTTTTAGGTTTTCATTTCGGATTGGCTTAGTGTTTAATTTTTTCCATGAGATATTACATCCCTACTGGAGAATTTATGCGTTTTTTAGCTCTCGCTCTTGTCTTCGTTTCAACACATGTTTTTGCGGATATTAATGTTGCAATCGGTGGTGGCTTTAACCTCAGCAAGCCCGAAGTTGATGAAAGTTTAGGTGAAGGAGTAGACGAAGCTTGGAATGCGGATCTTGCCATCGCTTTCAAAACCCTGATCGACATGGGCGAAACCATAAAGCTACGTTCAGGAGCCGTGTTACATCAAAAGACTGCCGGTTTTGATATTGATGTTGATGGAGTTGAAGGTTCAGTTGATGCCAACATCATTTACTTATCGATCCCATTAACTCTTCAGGTAGAGGCGAATGAGAATTTTGCTTTCTTTGGTGGCTACGTTCTTGACTATGCAATCAATGATTATTGCACGACAGGCGGCGATTTTGATGATTGTTCTATTTCAGACGATGTGAAATCGATCACTCATGTTGCAACCTTAGGGACTGTGTTACATGCGAGTGAAAAATGGGACTTGGAGCTAGGCTATCAGCATGGCCTGAGCGAAGTTTACGATGAAACAAAAGTTAATACGATTCAATTGATGGGCTACTACAAGTTTTAGGCAGACACTTTTCAAAGGCGGCTCTTTCGGGGCCGTCTTTGTTTGATTCTTGTTCAACGTCGCCCACACGATTTTAGTTTAAAACTATTCATGGGCATCTCTCGCGAACTCAAAACTCAATTCGCACAATTCTCTGAAGAAGAAGCAGATCGGATCATCCGCATGGCCTGGGAAGACCGCACGTCTTTTGATGCCATCAAGCTGCAGTTTGGCCTGTCCCCAAATGATGTCGTTCGCTTCATGCGCACTCAGCTGGATGCCAAAGCATTTGCGCGCTGGCGTCGCCGTGTCCACGAGCAAGGTCATCTCAAAAATGAGGCCAAAAGACCTGAGGGAGTGACGCGTTTCAAATGTAAGTCCCAGCGGCTTAATGGAACGATCAAAGGTATAAAGTAGAATTCCGTAAAAGACTGTTTGACATGCCAAACTTGTGTTTGTTACTCATAACGCATGCGCAAACACTGGGTCTTTGCCCTCCATAAATACATCGCTCTTGCTCTGTCTCTCCCTCTGTTACTCACCGCCCTTTCGGGCGTACTGATTTCCCTGTCTCCTCTTTTTACCAGTGGGGGCGCATCCCTCAATCCTTCACCGAGCAACCTTTCCGCGTTACTACAAAAAGTTTTGCAAGAGGCCCCACAGGCGCAAATCCTGCGCGGCCTCAGTCGAGGGCCCGGCGGGCAGACGGCACATCTGATGATCAACGAAGAAGGGAAGCGACAGTTTATCTGGAGCGACGGTGCAGACCTCAAGCGCCACGATTTGAGTCGCGACTTTTTTTATCAGAACAAACATTTCCACGAAGGCTTCTTACTTTCCGGCGTCGGAAAAAAGATCGTCGCCTTCAGCGGGCTCGGTCTCGCGCTCATCGTTTTCTCTGGCGTACTCTTCTGGCTCGGTGAAGGCTTCTGGAAGCGCACGAAAAATCTTTGGCAAAGCAGTCCCCGCCGCTTAGCCGCCTGGCACGTCGTGCTGGGTCTCTTGCTCGCCGGCCCGCTCTTTTTTCAAGCCCTCACCGGCAGTTTAATCGAGCTCCATGGGCTCCTCTTCGCGGATCTTCCCGCCATCGAGCACACGAAGCCCGCGAGCTGCACTCCGAGTGAGCAACTGGCCTTCTTGCAAAATCTCACGCGCGAACCGGCGATGGTTTTCTTCTGCCGGCCGGATTTTCCCTATCTCCTGGTGCGTACCGCTGACGGCGAGGTCGTCCAGTATACTCCTGCGGGTCTTGCGGTGATGAGACAGTCCAAGGAATTGTGGAAGGGAAGTCCGCTCACGCGCAAAGGTTTCTTCGTGGGTCTCCATGAGGCGAAGATTTTTGGTAAGGCCCATCACATCTATAATTTTATTGTGGGAATCGCTCTCACATTCTTCATCATCTCCGGGTTCATCCTGTGGGCCCGAAAGAAATTTAAACTCGCACGCTCCGTGCTGGAGGCCCCATGATCCGCTTTCTCGTTCCCTTGCTTGCTCTTACTGTACTGTCGCCAGCGAATGCCCAAGATGTTCTCGCACCTGTCGAAGTGCGGGCCAAACAGTTCGCACCCGTCCGCTGGAAAGAGGTGGAGAGCACGCGCATTTTGAGTGGTAAAAAAAATAAGGCGACGAAGACGGACGTGAATCCTCCCATCGCGACTGATAATTTACGCCAGTTCTTCTCGCAGAACGCCGCTGTGCTGACGCCCGAACAAAGCACAGAGCCCTGGGCCGCGATCAGCATCCGCGGGATCGGCGATCCCCATGAAGCCCAAAACGTTTTGATTCTGCAGGACGGTCTGCCCGTGCCCATCGACATGTACGGCAGCGGCGGTCAGTACTACGCACCTCCCGGTCCCTTGATGGATGAGATCGAAGTCATCGGCGGGGGAGCGGCACTGATGTTCGGTCCGCAGCCAGGCGGAGCGATTAACTTTCGCAGCAAGGCCCTCAATCCTGAAACTGGGTTCGGCGGCAAGGTAGGACTGACCTATGGGAGCTACGATCTCAAATCAACCGTCAACCAGATCCACGGTAAGACTGGGAACACGGCCTACTGGGCCGGGTACTATGGCAAATCAGGAAACGGTTACCAGCGCACCAACGCCGATTTCTTCGCGCACAACTTTCAGGCGAAGACCCACACGTTCCTCGAGAACGGTGGGATCGTGAAGTTTTCCTTGCAAGGCTACGACTCTGAATTCGGCATGCCGGGAGGCATGGCACGCTTGAACTGCAACGCCGCCAACGCCAATTGCTGGGATCGCGACGGAGACAACCGTCGGGCCACGCGAGAAAATGATCGGATGAAAATTGCTCGCGCTCTACTATCTGTCGGCTACGAAAAGAAAATCTCGGACACGTCGACGGTCGATGCGACGGTGTGGACGACGGCCTACAAGCGGTATTCGAACACGCAAACAGGAACGAGTTTCGGCATCAAGCCGACGGCGGACACAAACACCAGTCGACAAACGGATGCCTACGGCTTCAACGCCGAGGTGCGCACGCGCCACGACTGGAAGGCGGGTGAAAACGAAAACACGCTCACGGCCGGTGTCCTCAGTTACAACACCAATTCTCCCGTCACCGCTTGGACTGGCACGAAGGCGGACGCGATCCGCGGTACCATCTCGAGCCGCACGCAGAACGAGACGCGTACTCAGGCCGTCTTCGCGGAAAACCGCTTTGCCTTTGGAAAACTCGCCGTCATTCCGGGCGTGCGCTTCGAGCACATCGAACTTAGTTCCGAGAACCGCACGCTCGAGCGTGAGCGTGAAGAGAAATTCGACGTCGTACTCGGTGGCCTCGGCGCAAGCTACGAGCTGTCGGAAGAAACACAGGCCTACGCTAACGTCTCCCAGGGCTTCAAGCCCATCAGCTTCGCGACTGTCCTTCAGCAGGCCGATCCGACGGTGGTCGTCGAGGGCGACATCAAGCCCTCCTACATCTACAACTACGAAGCCGGTGTGCGCAGTGATTCCGCGAAGTGGAACTGGGACGTTTCTGGTTACTGGGTTCAGTACCAAAACCAACTGGCAAGCACCTCGTCCGGAGGCATCACCACTTTGTTCAACGGCCGCTCGGCCCACTACCGCGGGATCGAAGCGGGCGTGACTCGCAAAGACGTCCTTTCGCATGCGCAGCATGCTCTTGATCTCTATGTGAATGGAAACTTGCTGGATGCGGAATTCCGCGGCGGCGAACTCGAAGGCAATAGTCCGATGTTCAGCCCTCGTCACATGGTGAAGTACGGTGCGATCTATCGCTACGCTGAGACGTACCGCGCGTCGCTCCTGGCGACCTACGTTTCCGACTACTATGCCAACGATACGCACACGCAGAACAACTACGTGCCGTCGTATCAGTTGTTCGATCTCTTGGGCGAAGCACGCTTCGGTAAAAACTGGAGCGTCAACGGTGCCGTGAACAACTTCTTAGACAAAATTTACTACGCACGCGTGCAGTCCACCGGCGTGCTCCCAACCATGGGAAGAAACTTCTACGTGGGGGCGAGCTACCGCTTCTAGTTTAGAAACAAGTTGTGACGGTGGGGCGGCCGTTCTGGCGATCAATCGCCATGATGAACTCGCCCTGCCTTCCAATTGAGTAGCGAACTTCCAGATGCGACTGGAGAGTCCACGAGGGAGAACCTTCGGCCTGCGCCAGTACGCGCTCGTACTGCACGAGACTATTATTTTGGCAGTAGTAACGGATGATGGTGCGTTTGATGATGTTGGTGCCGTTGTAGGGCTCGTCACGCACGACGCCGGCGGGATCGGTCTTGAACTCGAGCTGCGTGGTGCGACCGTTGCGGAAGTCGGTGGTGCTAAAGCGGTAGATCGGGCCCGTGTCGCCGCTATCCATGCTGGCGATGAGGTCCACTGGCCACTGTTCGTTGCCGCCACGGCACGTGCCCCAGCGGCCGCGTAGGTCCGGGCAAGAGGCGAGGGCAGAGGTGGAGAACAAGATCGTCAGAATGAGTGTTTTCATGCCTCAAGGCTGGCCAATATCGACCGCAAAGGCAACCTCTTTGCTCGGTCTTGGGCCATTCCTTGCCCACCACGAAAAAAATGCGCCAAACCAGTAAACTAGATATGTGAAAACGGACCTCAATCCCTACGGGACGCCCCTCAATTTGGCCAATAGTCAGCCGCTAAAAAACGGTAAAGCGTTGCCTGTGGGTGCGAAAGTTCCTGAGGCATTGAAGCCCGCGAGTGCAGCGAAAGATTATAAAGTCGACCTCTCGGAAGCCGCTCGTCAACCGACCCCAAGTTCACCGTCACTTCCAAGCGCACCAAGTGCACCTTCTTTACCTTCAACGCCAGATCTTCCTTCATTGCCTAAAGACGTCGCTCAAGAAGTGGCCAAGGATAAAGTCAAAGAGAAGGCGACTGAGAAAGCTGAGAAGTTGGCCAAAGCCGAAGAAAGCACCAAGGCCGGCAGTGTAAAAAAACCGGCGATCATTTTCGTTTCTGGTTTGCAGTGGATGTATTCTCCTTCTAAGTCAGAGGGCAGCTACGCCGGTGTCGGGCGCATGGCCGAAGCGGTAGACGGCTCCCGGATCTACGGTTGGGATCAGAAAGACGACATCATCGAGCAGATTAAGAAAACGCATTCGGACTTTCCCGTGATCTTAGTGGGTCACTCGCTGGGTGGTGACACAGTTAAAGAAGTGGCCGATGAGCTCGACTCACTTGAGCATGCATTCCGCAAAGTTGATTTACTCGTCACAATCGATGCGGTGGGTTTTGGAAATGACATCATTCCGCAAAATGTGAAAGAACATCTGAACGTTTTTGGGGAGAACGATATGTTCTTGAACGATGGTCCCCATGTGGCCCGTCGCTTTGAAAAAACCCAAGTGCAAAATATTTTGTCACCCCTTGATCACACTGAGCTCGATGACTCTAAAGAGATTCAATTTGAGGTCATGGAAGCAATAAACAAGGTGTTACCAGGGCGAACGAAGAAAGCAGAATAGTCAGACAATTGTTTTCGTCAGTTTTCCTTAAAATTCTGGCCCTTTTATCCGAGAAGACTTTGATCGCGACTGCACGCGATGAATGCAAGGTTTTGGATGAATCAAACATCTCTCTTTATCTGTGGACTCGTACTGGCCGCCAGTCTCATTGGTGCTGCGAGCTTTAATGATCTAGCCGATCGCTACTATGCTTCTAAAGCAAAGAACGACGCTGGCCGTTGCCCTGCCTCTGTAGAAGAAGACAAAACGATTATCGGTCACAGCGAGACCGTGTTCTTTGGCCCTGAAAAGAGCATGGTCTTTGATGCCAAGGTTGATTCCGGAGCTGAGACCAGCTCAATTCACGCGCTCAACGTAACCGCTTTCTCGCGCAAGATTGAAGAGAATGGCGAAGCCAAAGATTTGTTGTTCGTGCGCTTTGAAACGCAAGACGATGCTGGCCGAACACGCCAACTCGAGCGCATGGTGAGTCGGATTGATCAGGTGCGCTCAGCTTCAGGAACATCAACACGCTACTTTTTCCGTGAGATGGTATGGATTGATAATACATCTTACGAGATTGAAATAAACCTCGCCGATCGCTCTGCACTCTCTAAGAAAATGCTGATCGGAAAAAATCTTTTGAATCAGGGTTACCTGATTGATACCAATCAAGCTTACGTGATCACTCGCGCCCTCTCCGCCGTGGAAAAACTCTAAGAATTACTTGCGCGGAACTGTTTCAGGAGAGATGGGATCGTACTCCGAGTGGATTCCTGCGCAACCATCGACAGAAACTGTTTTCTCCGAGGAAACTTGCAAGTGCTGCGGAAGGCGCACAAAGGGGCTGTAGATCTGCTTCTTGCTGGAACTGAAGAGTGCGACTTCAAAGTAGTAGCTACCCACCATCGTATTTCCGATGTTCAGAGCTGTGGGAACGAGTTCGCTCACGTTGAGCTTCTCCGAGAAGTTACCCGCAAACGCGATAGGAAATTCCGTGTGGACTTCTTCGCCAGTAAGCTGCCATTCGTTCAAGCGTCGATCGTGGGAGAAGGCGGGACACTGGAAGCGTCGAAACCGTTCCGAGATCGCCCAGGCTGCGTAGGTCAAACTGAATGAGATGGCTTTCATCGGCTGGGTGCTCGCTCGGCCTTTTTGCACACCTCGGAATGGAGCATAGAGTGTGATGAGTTCGATGCGCGAGCCTTGTGAGTTCGCCTGAATAATTCTTACCAACCATGCATCGATACCGAATGATTCATTGAGGTAGTTGATGTCGTCTTCTTCTATGGGAGGCAAAGCAAGAACGACGTTGAGGCTCTTGCTGACAGTGTCGCGATAGATTCGACCAACCTTCCACACACCCTCAGACGTGGTGGGGACGGTCCAGCTTACCTCAGAGAGGCGAACACCTACGCCATCTCGCTGAAGCACCGCTTTCTTTGTGCAACTCGCGAGACCGAGCAAAAGTGTCAGACAAATAACGTCCCAACGCATGTCTTCTCTCCCAGCTTTCTGTTAGACTACTGCCATTATAGCTCGAAAGGAGAGACTTCATGAAATTCATCTTGTTGGTAAGTGTATTAGGCCTAGCAGCAGCTTGCAGTTCGGCCCCCGGCGTTCTCACTGATGGTGGTAAGGGTGTTGAGATTCTCGCCAACAAACCCGGAACTGAGTGCAACGTCGTTGGCAAAGTTGTAGGCGAGAGTGAGCAAGGCAGTCCTGAGATGGCCCGTAACCATGCTCGCAACCTCACGGCGAAGTTACGCGGCAACTCGATGTTCATCAATCAAGAAGTGCCGAACGGCGCGAAGATTCAGGTCTTCGCAACGTCGTATGAATGTGAGTAGGAATTAGCGAAACTCGCTGAGATATTTATCGAGGCTTTCGAGGGTGGGCAGGTGGTCCACTCCGAGAGCTTTGATTTCAGTCGTTACCCACGGCTTGATATTTCCACCCACCACCAGGGGAACTTGCACCGTTAGCAAGCTCTTCAGTCTTTTGAGATAGTCCTGCAGAGTCAACTTTTCCGTTATCTCGTGGCCTTTTGTTACCCCAAAGAGCACAGACGTTGGCCGTAGCTGATTGATGGTTTCTGCCATGGCGTCGGCCGGCATGTCTTTGCCGAGGAACAAAAACTGTATGTTGTATTCGATGCACAGGAGGCAGGCCGCCATGAGACCAATCTCGTGGAGCTCACCTTCTGGTGCGACCAGAAGAATGAGGCCAGGTCTTAACTGCTGCCGGACGTAGTGCTTGGCTATCATCTGGCCCATATGAAATTGAACGATCGCCGTGAGAGTGTGTTCTTGTGCGATCGACAGTGTCTCGTTCATGGAGCGGATCCCGATCTCTCGAAACAGCGGTACGATGACTTCGAGAGCGAAGTCGCGCGGACTCAGCGTCTTTTTCACTTTCTCGAGTTCGTGAGAAATGATGTCGAGCTTGTAGGCCGACAGTGCCATCAGAATGCCGCTTCTCAAAGCATCCATATCAATGACGTCTCGGTCATTTGCCGAAAATAGATCGATGGAAGCCAGCTTGTTCTCCGTCAGCATGACCTTCAATTCATCATTTGAAAGCCCAGCGATCTTTCCAATAGAAAGGCCTTGCTGTGTGAGTTGCTGGAGTATGGAGAGTTTTTCAATATCGGACTCTGAATACAGGCGATGCCCATTATCAGCTCGTTGAGGAGTTAAAACGTTGTAACGCTTCTCCCAGGCACGGATGGTCGCAGCCGCAACACCAGATAGCTGCGACGCGATATGAATATTGAACAACGACATGGTGGCTATGCTATGAAAAAAACCACTTTTTGGCCTGATAAGTTTTTTTGCTATTTAATAGTCCAGTTAATGTTCATCCTTAGGAGTTTTCATGTCTGAGACATATCCCGTCAAAGCGGCGGTCCAAGATAAATCTTTCCTTAAAGATATGGCCGTTTATCAAAACCTCTATCGCCGCTCACTTGAAGAGCCGCAGAAGTTTTGGTTAGAGGTCGCTCAACGTTTAGATTGGTTCACGCCACCTCTTGAAGCCGGTCGTGGCGATTTTAATCACGTGAATCATCAATGGTTTACCGGTGGGAAACTCAATGCCTCTTGGAACTGTGTGGATCGTCAGCTCACTCATCGTGCTAAAAAAACAGCGTTGATTTGGGCCAAGGATCACCCCGGAGAGTACCAACACATCAGTTACGAAGAGCTCTATGCGGAAGTTTGTCGCACGGCCAATATGCTGGAGGCCCATGGAGTAAAAAAAGGGGATCGCGTCTGCATCTACCTGCCGATGATTCCTGAACTTGTCTACTCTGTGCTCGCCTGCGCGCGCATCGGCGCCATCCACTCTGTCGTGTTTGGTGGCTTTAGTGCAGAGGCTTTACGGGGCCGCGTGGAAGATGCGGAATGCAAAGTCATCATTACGGCCAATGAAGGTCTGCGCGGTGGGAAGCCGATTCCACTCAAGGCCATTACTGACGATGCGGTGAAAGACATCAAGTTTGTGGAAAAAGTTTTTGTCGTCAATCGTACAACGACGGCCTGGACGCCTCGTTCAGTCGACGTGGTGTGGAATGATGAGATCCTCAAATACCGTCCGGTGGCGCCTTGTCCGGCCCATGACGCCGAAGATCCCTTGTTCATCCTCTACACCTCTGGGTCAACGGGAAAACCAAAGGGTGTCATGCACACCACGGGTGGTTACCTCACCTATGCGAGTTATACCCATCAATACGTTTTTGATTACCACGAAGAAGACGTGTATTTCTGTGCCGCCGATATCGGTTGGGTGACAGGTCACAGCTACATCGTCTACGGCCCCCTTTCTAACGGTGCCACTTGCGTACTATTTGAATCAGTACCCAACTATCCGGATGCTGGCCGCTACTGGCAGATCATCCAAGATTTGAAAGTGAATATCTTTTACGGCGCACCGACAGCATTGCGTGCGCTGGCCCAGATGGGTGATGAGATCGTTCGAAAGTATGATCGTTCTTCGTTGCGCATCCTCGGCAGCGTGGGTGAGCCAATCAACCCAGAAATTTGGAAGTGGTACCACGACGTCGTGGGTGAAGGTCGCTGTGACATCATGGATACGTGGTGGCAAACCGAGACGGGCGGCATTCTCATGACGCCGCTGCCGGGGGTGACGCCAACCAAGCCCGGGTCAGCGACGTTTCCTTTCTTCGGCGTCGAGCCCGTATTGGTCAAGCCGGAAACCGGCGAAGAGCTGCACGGCAACGGCGTAGAAGGCGCACTTTGCCTCAAGCGCTCATGGCCCGGCCAAGCGCGCACGATTTACAAAGACCACGCACGCTTCAAAGAGACCTATTTCTCGCAATACAAGGGCCTCTACTTCACGGGAGATGGTTGTAAGCGCGATGAAGATGGCTACTATTGGGTCACGGGTCGGATTGATGACGTGTTGAATGTCTCGGGTCACCGACTGGGCACGGCCGAGGTAGAAAGCGCTCTGGTAGAGCATGAGGCGGTCGTAGAAGCAGCCGTGGTCGGTTACCCTCACGACATCAAGGGTCAGGGTATCTACGCGTACGTGGTGCTTTATCCGCATCATACGGAATCGCCAGAGCTCTTAGAAAAAATCAAAGACAGTGTTCGTAACAGTATTGGGCGCTTCGCCGCCCCCGATAAGGTGCACGTCACCAAGGGCCTGCCTAAAACACGCTCCGGCAAAGTCATGCGCCGTATTCTGCGCAAGATCGCCGCTGCGGAGTACAGCGGATTGGGTGATCTCAGTACACTGGCGGATCCGTCTGTGGTTGATGCCCTGGTAAGTGAACACCGTGCACGCCACTGATCTTCAGGAACTGCTTCACCAGCAGATTCCAATGGCCCACGCTCTTCAGGTCAAAGTCGCCAACCTAACTCCCGAGATGGTGGAGTTAACTGCGCCTTTGGCCCCCAATGGTAATCACATGGGCACGGCCTTTGGCGGCAGCCTCGGGGCCATCGCTATTCTGTCTTGCTACGCTTGGTTGTTTAATCGTCTTGATGATGGTGGAAAAGAGTGTCACGTGTTGATAAAAAGCTCACACATGGACTACATGAAGCCGGTGACGGGTGATTTGCACGCTCGATGCGTATTTAAAGATGATGTGGAAATCCAGCGAGTGCTGCAGCAGTTTTCTCGTAAGGGGACTGCGCGGTTGTATCTAGAAGCGGAAGTGATCGACACTCAAAATCAAGTGCTCTGCCACTTCCGCGGCGAGTTTGTTGCTCGCCGAAAATGAAACTACCGCCGCTGCGAAGAAACTTCGCGTTATAGTACTCGTTCAATAATGAACTATTTAACAACAACTCCGCGAATGTCTTCGCGAGTGAAGTACATTCCGCCAACGCGGAAGCTATCCAGGTCACCGAGCTTGCCCGTGACGGGGCTGAAGGCCATGGATTCGATCTCACGCTTCAAGACCGCGCGGTCCTGCAACAAGACAACCTGAAGACGATCGGCAGGAAGCACCAGTCCAGCGCCGGTGACTTCTCCAAGAATGAGCTTGCCGCCGCTTTGCTCAAGGCCACGAAGAGTGAGCTGACGCTCTTGCAACAAGCGATCGGCCTGGGTGCGATCAAGAGCGAGTGCTTGAAAAGCCGTCAAAATTCCCATGAAAAGGATTAGAGCTTTCATTGGAGTTCTCCTTCTGGCTCGGCCAGAAAAGTTTCGCAAAGGTTCAAAGTAAAGTAAGGAACGTCACCGTGGTTCGCACTGTCTTGCATGATCGCGTGAGTGGCTTTGACCGCTTCCCGCTGAACATCTTTAATCTTTTTGATCGCATCTTCATTCAACGACTCACTCAAAGAGTACATAAGATTCAAGCCGCGACCTACCGACTCTGGACGGTAGAACTTCACCAATTCTGGCAAGTGCGCTGAGGCCACTTGCAAATCCAGGCTGAAGTCACGATCACGGGCACTCAAACGACCATCAACTTCTTTAATCAATTCCTGCTTGAGCATGTCTTCTGCTTTCCGCTTACCAGTGCTGCCGAAGAGCTCAGTCACTTCCATCCACGAAGTTCCCGCGCTGTTGGCGGCGAGCTTGTAGATGAAGTAGCTCATGCGATCTTTCAAAGCTTCGTTCAAATCAACCGAGTAAACGCGCTTCTCAGAACCTTCGAAAACAAATCCACCGAAGTGCTTAGACAAAAAATCAGCGAGCACAGGAGGCAACAACTTCAACAATTCACCGACACGCTTTTCGCGGCAGATGTAGGCACACAAGTTCAAAGCCGTGTGGGGCGCTACTTCCGACTTCGACTCTTCCTGCATCAAGCGACGCAGAGAGGTCACCGGCACTTGCGCTCTTTGCGCGAGGGCTTGCACAGTCACGCGTGGGTGACGTGCGAGAAAGTCTTGTACCAAAGCTCTCAGTGAGCTGATGGTTGAGGCTTCGTTTTGTGTGACTTCAGTTTGCAAGGTTTCGATCTCCCTGCTCCCTTCATATCAACAACTTCGTACTCCTTGAAAGAGGGCGTGTAGTCCTGACAGACGATAAGAGATACATGGTGTCAGGGTGGCTCCGAAAAACCACCCAGCACCCTTATGGGCGTACTCGGCCGGGGCGAACTGGTGTCGTTCTGTCACCGTTTGACGGGGCAGAGCCTCCACATGGGCGAGTGATCAGCCTAATTTTTACACTCCCGTTGATGTCAGATGAGTCCACGGTTGCAAGACCACTGCGGCTCAAGTCGCGGTTTAAGATGGCGAGCTCGACGTGATTGTTGAGCATAAATTTCACACTGCGAGCTGCGCGAGAAGCGCAAGCCGAGCGAATAGGAACTGTCACAACAGGATTGCTAACCCAGTCATCATTGGCTTCGCCATTCCAGATTCTATTCTCCAGCACGGCCTTATTCGAGCCAACACCACCTAAGCCTTGGTGTCCCATGAACATCGTAGAGAAGGTGCCTTGTACACCGCTATCAAGTATCATCGCACCACGGTTGAAGAGTGAGATCTCGAGTGATTCAACCTGTTGGCCTTCGGGGAGATCGGCCGTGAGACTTAGCGCGCACGACTTAAAGTTGAGTGCAGGATCATTCGCACGATTCACACGTCCTGTATTAGGAAGATTGCGCGGCACCTGAAGCTGAAACGAGTCAAAGAGAATCGATACGCTGGTGTTGTCCGGTGACGGAGAGATCGCGACGGATCCTACGGGGCAACCTGACCCTCTGTAAGAGAGACCACCGAATTGAACCTGAGCTTGCGCACTATTAAGTGCAAGAAGAAGTGTGGCGGCGGTGATGATGGCGAGTAAGTGTGACATGTGGTCTCCCTTGTTTCTTGCTTCCTGAATACATCTATAGTGATTGTTAAGTGAACCCCCGATGAAAACACTCTCGACCAGGTGGTTTTTTGAAAAAACCAGGTGGGCGACAACGTTTACTCGAAACCATTTTGCTACTTCACGAAACAATTTGCCGGTGTGTATGTTCAGAGCAAGCCAACGGGACAACGAAGTCCTCCAACCTGCAAGGAGATCACATGACTCTTATTAAAAAACTCGTTCTGATCGCAACTCTTTCTCTCTCAGCTGGTGCCATGGCACAGGGTCTTGAACTCGGCTACCCGAGCACTGGTGGTAACGGGTGTCCACAAGGAACTGTTTCAGCGAACCTCTCACCGGACAGCAAGCAATTGACCATCTTGTTCGATCAGTTCTTGGCGGAAGCAGGACCTGCTTCTGGTAGAACTCTCGATCGCAAGAGCTGCAACATCTCAATCCCAATTCGTGTGCCGGGCGGCTACAGTGTTTCCATCGTAGCAGTCGATTACCGCGGCTTCGTGGGTCTCCCAAGCCGTCGCGCCAATGCTCGCTTCACTGCTGAGTACTTCTTCGCAGGGATGATCGGTCCTCGCATGTCGAAGACTTTCTTGGGCGCTCAGAACACCGACTACTTGGTTGAAAACGACCTGATCGTCTCTGCACAAGTATGGTCTGCGTGTGGTGCTGAAACCAACATGCGCATCAACGCTTCTATCATGTTGCAGAACACTGACTTGTCTCAAGATGCTATCGCAACTGTTGACTCGGCCGATATCAGCTCTGGCATCCTTTACCAGCTCCAATACCGTCGCTGCCGTTAATCGGCACCGCTCGGTCGCAACACTCCCGAAGGGCCCTGAAAGGGGCCCTTTTTGTTTGTTGAATCAGTGACTTAGCCACTCATCTAATCCCCCCCAAATACCGATAAGACCCTGTGATGAAATACCTTCTTGTGGTCCTTCTTTCATTGGCAGTTACGAGCTCATGGGCAGATGCCTCGCCTCGTGCGCTTGCTCTGGAGCAGTTTCCTGCCCAAGTCAGAGAGCTCGTGGGAAAAAAAATTATCGAAGCTCGTACTGCTTTGAAGGATGTTCCCAGTAATAAACGGCGTGAGGATGACCGAGGTCTCTTTGCGAATTTGCTGGGAGTAAACTACGACGTCACTCTCGGAAAAAAAGCTGAGATAGTGGAATGGCTTGCGCTCCGTTCGCCTCCGCAACACGCTAAAGGTCTCTATGAGAAAATCATGGAGAAGTACGCGAAGACCGCCAAGATAAAAGATGTACAAGTGGGTGGGCCCGCTCCTGGCCAGTATATCGAAGTGAGTTTTCCTAGTGATGGCGTGCAGTTTCGTTTCATGTCTTCAAATAAAGATCTTTACTCTGTGGTTGTGCAGAGGAAGCCATGAAGAAAAATCTTTTTTTTATTCTTCTCCTTATGCCTCTCATCACTTTCTCACACGACGAATGTGAATCTTGCAGACAAGTGGAAGGCCATCCCGCGCAAGATCTGCCAGAGTGGATTGTCAGCCTCCAGCAGGCCTCCACGTCGCTGAATTGGTGGTCTGCAACGCCAGCGCAAGTGGCGGCTGCTCCGTGCCGTCAAAGCATTCCTAGCGATGCTCAGATGCGGGAATGGCTCGCAGCTTTTGATTCCGGCACAAAAGCAAATAAAAATGTGAATGGCATTTCGCTGCAGAATGAATCGGTAGAAAACATTCGCGCCCTTGAGCATCTCACCACACTGAAAGACTGGCGCAGGAACCCTTTGACTGCTCAGCAACCGCAGTACAATTCCAATTGCACGACAGCGCTTTGTGCCGCTACCGAGCTGTTGGGTGATTCTGGGGTCATGGCGCTCTACATGCAGCGTCGCTATGGATTTACGGCTTCTCATTTGGCCTATGACGAGACGTCACCTTGGTCACGCGCTCAGCTTAGCCAGGCCCTCACCGGCGTACTGGAGTTTCCCCAGGGTGTGTTTCCGATTGAAGAGGCACGCCCTTTCGTTCGTTTTAAGGCCGGACAACTACCTGCTGGCTACAGCCAATCAACAGTCGCTGATTCTATCGTGCGTTTTTTCGATCGTTGGTTGACACTTCCTGACGGTGAAAAGCAGGCGAATACTTCTCACGAGCTAGGTCACGCCATCGCGGCTGAAACCGGCGCCGATCGAAGTGCGGCTTGGTACGCGCTTTCGGGCTGGGAAGTTCAAACCTTTCAGGGTCCTAGTGGGCCTGTTGAAAGCTATAAGGCCACCATTAAAGAAGCGATTGTTTCTGGTTACGGAAGTACGAGCCCAGTAGAAGATTTCGCCGAAAGTGTGGCGGCCTACCGCTACAACCCACAGCATTTGCGCACACGTAGTCCAGCTAAGTACGAATTTATCAAGCACTCTGTTTTTAACGGGGTTGAGTACACCAGCGCAGCCGCTTGCAGCGCGCCCGAGACCTACAGCGCTCAGTTAGCCCAAGCCGTGCGCCCTCGTCTTGAGGCGTGGAATCCTACGGCTAGCGATCTCAATCGCATGAGCAAGGCATGCCTCTCCACGATTTTTGCGACCATGGGAAGTGGCACGCCGGGTGCGATGCTCACCAGCGCACCGGTGCAAAATTGTTTGGCCAATGCCCCCCAAGCGGAAGTGCGCAAGTGGATGAAAGAGTCGGCCGCTTCACGGCCGTGGGGAGCACACATCGAACCGATGTTGCGAAATACACACGTGGAACTCCCTACCGCGCTGGTGAATCGTATGCAGGGAGCCTCGGCTAGTTTTGGTGCTCAAATGCGCCAATCACTCTCGACAGTTCTTCCCACCGTTTTTCAGGTCTATCTGCCGAGTCTTAGTCGCTCGGGATGTCAGCAGGCCGACTTTTCTCAGGCCTACACATACTACACGCCCGTTTATCAAACATCGCCGAACGACCCCGAACGCTACCGCGCGCGGGCGCAGATCGCGGATAGCGTAAGGCAAATGTGTCTTGATGTGGTGCAGGCCCGCTCGAATCCGAATGCTCCTGGGCCGTTAAAGACCCAGGAAATGACGAGCTATTTAAAGAAATTGTTTCCCTAGTCGAGCCAGAAAATACGATCGGGTACTGACAGGGCCGGTGGGTGAGGATTCTTTCCAGCTTTCGCGAGGACTTTTTCTTCCAGGACACTGATGGCACTCTCTAGGCCGGTCTGGAAATCACCTTTTTTGAAGTGCGTACGAAGAAGCGCCAGAATCTCATGCAGGTCTTCTGCATTGAGTTTCTCATTCATGTCGCGATCAAGCAGGAGATGCATTTTGTGTTCGCTCAATGAAAAGAAAAGCAAAATCGCGGCTTGATGACCCAGGCTCGAAGATTGAAACTGTGAAAACAGGGCACTGGCTTTTTCAGCTGTTTCTCTTTCCGCTTCGGACGGCAGCACAAAAAAGCGCTGAAGATCAAGCAAGCGCATCACCGTCACGGCCAGCAAGATGCAGGCACCGACGAGCAAGATTTCTAAAGAACGGGGATGGAAATTATAGAAGTGGAGTGCCAATGCTGAGAGCACGAGACCGATCAATACGCCGCCACGCCAGAGCGCACCAGGGTATGGGTCCGAAGCATGACAAGCGGCCACCACAAGTTCATAGCCTGTGCGCTCTTCAAAATTCTTAATTTTTTCAGCGACTGCTGCTGAAGTAAACGGTGCATTTCTCATCTACCAATCTCCTGAGGCGCCACCGCCGCTGAATCCACCACCGCCGCCGCCCCAGCCTCCGCCAGAACTGCCGCCAAAACCTCCGCCGCCGCCACGACCACCACCGAGAATACTTCCCATGACAGCACCAGCACCAAAGGCACGTGCGCCACGTGAGCGATTGAGTAGAGGGAAGACGAAGAAAAAGAGAATCATGAGAATCAGCGTGCCCAGCGGAGAAAGCTCCCCCTTGGCACGACGAGTACGACGCACGACCGGTGCATTGCTGATTTTAACATTAAACTTACCGGCCACTTCCAGCAAGATTTGAGCCACGCCACCGGCGTAGTCGCCATTTTTGAAAGCAGGGCGAAGTACATTGCTGATCCAGCGGGAAGATTCGAGATCAGTAATCTCACCTTCAATGCCGCCGCCCACTTCAATGCGCATTTTGCGCTCGGTGGGAGCAATAACAATAATAAGACCGTTGTCACTCTTTGCGCCACCCAGCTTCCAGGCTTCGGCGGCGCGGATGCTGTAATCTTCGATCTCATAGCCTTGTAGTTCACTAGGGATGAGTACACCGATCTCAGGGCCACCTTGAGCTTTAATCTCAGTGATAAAATGGGTCAGCTGGGCGCTTTGTTCAGGCGTGAAGAGTCCGACTTGGTCGATGACCGGGCGATTGAGCTCGGGAAAGCGCGGGCCTTGAGAAAAGGCCAGCGCACTCCAAAGAATAAGCAATAAAGAGAGAAGAGATCGCACTAGAACTGAACTGTCGGAACGGTTTGTTCTGTGGCCGTCGCTTCGAACTGTGGTTTTTTCTCATGCTTGAACATGAGGCTGTTCGTTAGTGAGGTTGGGAAAACAGTGACGAGGTTGTTGAACTCTTTCACGGTTTCAATGTAGCGGCGACGTGCAACCGTGATGCGATTTTCTGTGCCTTCAAGTTGGGCCTGGAGACCCTTGAAGTTTTCGGCAGCTTTCAAATCAGGGTACTTCTCGGCCACGACCATCAACTTGCCCAGGGCCTGAGAAAGACCATTCTGTGCAGACTGAAACTCTTTGAGTTTTGCCGGGGTGAGATTAGAAGCGTCCACAGTCATCTGGGTGGCTTTTGCACGTGCTTCAACGACACCTTCGAGAGTTTCTTTTTCGTGAGAAGCGTAGCCTTTAACTGTCGCTACCAAGTTAGGCACCAAGTCCGCACGACGCTTGTATTGGTTTTGTACTTCCGCCCATGAAGCTTCGGTTTCGTTGAGGGCGGTTGGGATCGACTGAACACCGCAGCCGGTGAGAATTGCGAGAAGGGGAAGGATTAAGATTAATGAACGCATGAAGGTTCCTCCAAAAAGAAAAAGCCCATAATGAACAATGTCACTATGGGCTTCAATGAATTCAAGTCAAGAGCGAGATTACTTAGTGAGCGCAGCTACTTGCTTTGTAAGACGAGAGATCTTGCGAGCTACTGTCTTCTTGTGCATAGCTGGAGACTTAGCAACTTTCATCAATTTTGATTGAGCAGTCTTCAAAACAGACAAAGCCGCAGTCTTGTCGCCTTTAGTGATCGCGTCGCGAACAGCTTTAACAGCTGTACGAGCAGAAGCTTTTTTTACTTTATTGGTCATACGCTTAACTTTGTCTTGTTTTGCGCGTTTCGTTGAAGACTTGTGGTTTGCCACGATGCACTCCTAAAGATGATTCGGTACTAATGTATCCGCGAAGTTATAAACAGTTTTGAGGACCATGGCAAGTGAACCTCGTGTCTCACATGAGTCTGTTGACCGGCTGGGCGCTTTCAGGGCACAGTGAAGTAGTTTTTCTTCAAAGATATCCATGATTTAACTGCCAAAGGGAAGGTATGCAAAACATCCGCATTATTGGTGTCGTCGGTGCTGGTCAAATGGGCCGGGGCATCGCTCAAGTCGCCATTCAATCTGGTTTTGACGTCATTATGTTCGATGCGTTTCAAAACGCTTTAGATGCTGGCGCTGATTTCATCAAGGCCCAACTCAATAAAGGCATAGAGAAAGCCAAGTGGAGCGCGGCCGATGCTGAGGTTGCTTTGAAGCGTCTCAAGACTGCCAGCGATATGAAAGCTCTCAAAGACTGTGACCTCGTCATCGAAGCGGCGACTGAGAATCGCGCGCTCAAATTCGATATCTTCAAGAAGCTCGATGAGATCGTTAAGCCCGGGGCCTTGCTCGCATCTAACACTTCTTCTATTTCAATCACTGAAATCGCTGCGCAAACCAAGCGCCCGAACTTGGTCGCTGGGATGCACTTTATGAATCCAGTGCCGGTCATGAAATTGGTCGAGGGGATTCGTGGTCTTGAGACCAGCGATGAAACGTTCAATACCGTCGCCGCAGCTGCGGAAAAAATGGGCAAAACATTTGTGCGTGCTCAGGATTATCCTGGTTTCGCGGTAAACCGCATTCTCATGCCGATGATCAACGAAGCATTCTACGCACTTTACGAGGGAGTGGCCTCCGCCAAAGACATCGACACCGCGATGAAGCTTGGAACTAATCAGCCGATGGGCCCGCTGGAGCTCGCGGACTTCATCGGTCTTGATACCTGCCTGGCGATCATGGATGTGCTCCACACCGGTTTGTCAGACACAAAATACCGTCCGTGCCCACTCTTGAAGCAGTATGTGGCCGCTGGTCGCTACGGTCGCAAGAATAAAAAAGGCGTGTTCGTTTATGAGTGAGTTCCAAACTCTGCAATACGAAGAACTTGATAAGGTCGGTGTTCTTACGATCAATCGCCCTGACAAATTGAACGCACTGGATGCCACCGTTTTGTCTGAGCTTAAGACTTTTTTGTCACGAGCCGCGACAAAAAAACTGACTGGTCTCATTCTCACCGGCGCCGGTGAGAAAGCTTTCATTGCGGGTGCCGATATCCTCGCGATGACAACGATGGACGCCAAAGCCGCTGGGGAATTTGGCCGACTCGGTCAAAACGTCAGCGTGATGTTTGAGTATCTTCCTTATCCAACGATTGCTGCGGTTCACGGCTTTGCTCTGGGCGGCGGTTTTGAAATGGCCCTGGCTTGCGATTTCATTTTTGCGTCTGAGAAAGCCGTCTTCGGCTTACCAGAGGTCAAGCTAGGCTTGTTGCCGGGATTCGGTGGCACGCAAAGACTCGCTCGTCGTACAAATCCGGCCGTTGCAAAAAACATGGTCTTCTCTGGCCAAAACCTCAACGCCGCAGAAGCACTCACGCGCGGAATCGCCAATCAAGTTTTTGCCGATAAAGCGGCGCTCATGCAGGGGTGCCGTGACTACCTCGCACTGGTGGCCAAGAACTCGCCGCTAGCTGTTGGCATTGCGAAGCGTGTGATCGACCAGGGTGCTCAGACCACTCTCGAGCAAGGTCTCGCTCTGGAAGCCAACGCCTTTTCACAACTATTTAGTTCGCAAGACATGAAAGAAGGGACTGCCGCGTTCATTGCAAAACGCCCGGCCGTCTTCAAAGGAGAATAGCGATGTTGCTCGACGAGAAGTATAACGAAGTTCGCGATATGATCAAAAAATTTTCCGACGCGGAAATCGGTCCACGCGCCATGGGCATTGATCACGATGGCGAAATGCCAAAAGACATCATCGCAAAACTTGCCGAGAACGGCTTTCTGGGGTCATACATCCCAGAAGAGTTCGGCGGTGCAGGCCTCGACTATTTAAGCTACGCGCTCTTAATCGAAGAGCTCTCACGCAACTGCGCGTCCACGGGAGTGTTCGTCTCCGCTCACACATCCTTGTGTGTGTGGCCGATCTTGAACTTCGGCAACGACGCTCAAAAGAAAAAATTCCTACCCAAGCTCGCCAGCGGTGAGTGGATTGGTTGCTTCGCTCTTTCGGAGCCCAACGCTGGATCCGATGCGGGTTCATTGACAACAATGGCGGAAGACAAAGGCGACCATTGGGAAATCAATGGTGTAAAAAACTGGATCACCAACGGCAAAGAGGCCAACGTTGCGATCGTCTTTGCGAAAACGAAGAAAACGCCAGACTACAAAGGCATTTCGGCGTTTATCGTCGAGACTTCGTCTCCCGGTTTTTCAATTATTAAAATCGAAGACAAGCTTGGGATTCGCGGATCCTCAACAGCTCAACTTGCTTTTGATAAAGTGAAAGTTCCAAAGGATGCTTTGCTTGGCGACCCAGAGAAAGGTTTCCGCGTCGCCATGGCGACTCTCGACGGTGGCCGCATTGGGATTGCTGCTCAGGCCCTGGGAATCGCACAAGGTGCCTTCACGTACGCTGCGAAATACGTGAAAGAGCGCGTGCAGTTTGGCGCACCCTTGGCGAACCTCCAAGGGATTCAATTCATGCTCGCTGATATGAGCACGAAAATTGCTTCATCGCGTTTGTTAATTTATCACGCTTCGGCGCTAAAAGACGCGGGGCGTCCTTATTCAAAAGAGTCAGCGCAGGCGAAGTTGATGGCCTCGGAATCGGCCATGTGGGTGACGACGAAAGCCATTCAGCTCTGTGGCGGCAATGGATACACCAAAGAGTATCCAGTGGAGCGCTACTTCCGTGACGCCAAAATTACCGAAATTTACGAGGGAACTTCAGAAGTTCAGCGTATGGTGATTGCGGCCAACGAGCTGAAAGACCTCCAATAACCAACTGATTCCGTTAGACGGACACTGTGCTGTTTGGTACGGTGTCCACTATT
>JAULBY010025884.1:0-17095 GCA_032358315.1 Ophiocytium majus | reverse complement strand
CAGGCTTCGGCCTGGCTTTCTGCCCCAGCCACGGGAGTACCTGGGCTCAGTCACCTTTTTGGTTTCTTTCACACATACAGCGCCACACATTGTGTGCCTGCCACATGCGAGCGCCACCCTTTTTTTTCTTTTTTTTTGATACGTGCCTTGTAAGCCATGTCCAGCTCGCTTTCCCGTCCCCTCCACAGGGGCGGCGCCTGCGCCGCTCGCGCCGAGTTGAGCATTCAAGCGCAACAAAAAACGTGCAGCACGATGGTGTCAGCTACGCGCAGCCGTGTGCGTACCAGTGCAACCTGTGTGAGTATGAGTGTGCCGCAAGACACAAGTGCCATCATTGCATGATATGCGCTCCCCACTGCATGCAAGACACACTAGCTGCAACTGCTGCGCGGTTACCCTTGCCGGGACTGTTTTGCCGAGCGCATGACTACGCCCTGCACTGACGGCTGTCGCAAATGTCATAGTGTGTACATACCCGTGCACTGGTAGGTGCCACAAATACTTCAAGTACTTGAAGTGTATCGAAGCATGCTGGTTGTTCATGTACTTGCTGAAGTATACTCCGCTGAAGTGCGCTACTGTAGGACTAGTAGTATATGCACTCTGTACTTTTCAAAGTAGGTATGTGTGGTATGCGTATTCCGTGAGCGACAGGCCAGCTGCAGCTGCTGCGCTGTACCCTTGCAGTACCACGCCAGTGCCAGGCCCTGCATTGCTTGCAGTACGTACATACCGGCACATGTACATGTGCCCTCCCTGTTTCAATAGCTATCCCGGTACAACAGTCACTCAACTCGGTCCAGACCCACTGGCAAAAAGGAGGGTGATCCAAGTACAGTGCTCAGCACGCCAGCTGACTTTGTCTCACATCTGCTGCAAAATCTTTATAAAAAAAGCAAATGGTCTGGGGTCTCAATACTCAGGCGGTGTCAACAATATCTGCTCCAAGTAAAATAAACACTTTGATGTTGCTAAGCCCAGGCACTGCCGTGGCTGGCGCGAAATGCCAGGCCAAAGCCTATGGGCCAGCCGACTGCTCAGCACTGCTTCTAACCTCTGCTGCGAAACCCGCCTAGGCCAGCCGCATTGCCAACCAGCGCGGCCTCCCTGTTAGAGGTATCTCCTGCAGCACCCCAAACGACTCTCAATGACACCTGCACGAACCACGCGCCCTCCATAACGTTGCCAAGAGACAGCACACCCAGCCATGTACCTCAAGTCCCTAAGACCCCCCATGCACAGCTGGAACACTACTTAACAGTAAACATTACTACAGTAGTATTAAACGAGGGTGCTCAGCACCCCCCCTCACCTCTGCTGCGAAATCAGCATACGCCAGTCGCGTTGCCATCCAGACGGGCCTCCCCCCCTCCTGCCAGGCCCTGGTAGGCGCGTGAAACCACCTCTCCCGGGTTTAGATAGAAGCCTTCATATTAAAAGTGACATTTACCTCAGTCTCCAGGGTATGACCCCCTCGTGCGCAGCCGCAACTGCACTTGCGCCTTCAACGGAGCGCCCAACACTCCCTCCCACCTCTGCTGCAAAACCAGAGTAGACGAACCTCCCTCCCTCCTCCCACACGCACGAAACCACCCCTCCCAGGTTTGAATAGAAGCGACATTTACCTCAACCCCCCGTCGCGCGCAGCTGGAACTTCACCTATGTTTTTGACGAAGTGCTCATCACACACACCCTCACCTCTGCTGCGAAATCAGCATACGCCAGTCGTGTCGCCATTCAGACGGACCTCACTCCCTCCTCCCAAGCACGGGATACCACCTCTCCCGGGCTTAAAAATACGCCACATTTACCTCAAGTCCGTCCCTGCAGCTCCCTCGAGCGTAGCCAGAAGTTCACTTACTTCGAAACATGTTTCTGCCAAAGTGCTCAGCACACCGCCTCTCACCTCTGCTGCAAAATCAGCATACGCCAGTCGCGTGGCCATCCACACGGACCTCCCTCCCCCCTCCCAGGCGCGCGATACCACCTCTCCCGGGTTTAAATAGAAGCCTGCTGGGGTGTTGGCGTTGGCGCTGAAGGCCACGGTCGCGTTTGGGAACAGCAGCGCCACGTACTCCACCTTGGTGGCGGTCTGCAGCCATGAGTGTGGGCGGTGAAGGCGATGGCAGAGGAGGGGTGCTTGGTGTGTGAAGCAGCAATGTGGCTGAGGTTGCGTTACCCTGTAGAGTTGGCGGTCACATGGTCACATTTATCCCTTTTGATGCGCTTGTGGGTATATCACCTTGTCCCTTCCCTGGACTTAAATACACCCTGGACTTAAATACTGATAGGAAGTAGAAGCCTAAGGGCGTGTTGGCGTTGGCGCTGAAGGCCACCGTGGCATTTGGGAACAGCAGCGCCACGTACTCCACTTTGGTGGCCGTCTGCAGTAGGGTTGCGCGAAAACGTATTTGAGCGAGCCATAGAGAACTTATAATTTAAAGTGAAAAAACACTAGAAGGCTGCTAAGCCCAGACACTGCCGTTGCTGGGGCAAAATGCCAGGCTGAAGCCTGTGAGGTGATGTGTCCACCTGGTGAAAAACACCAGACAGCCCTCACACCTACACGCGCCGGTGAAGTATATATGTAAAGCGTATATGGCTAATATTTTGCGAACAAACTTAGGGTGAGGTTGGCAGGGAGGGGAGGGGCGTGTGGGTGGAAGAGGCGGTGACAGAGGAGAGGTGCTTAGTGTGTGGAGTAGCAGTGTGGCTGAGGCTGCGTTACCCTGTTGGGGTGGCGGTCACTCGGTTTTCTCTCTTTTGATTCACTGGCGGGTGCAGGTATGTCGTTTGTATACATACATGAATGTACTACTGCAGTACACGTGTGTGCTCATGTACACCAGTGCTTGGAGCACCAGGCCACACGGCCAATCGCATATACTACATAATAGGCACGTGGGGTCACACCCATGCATGGCACCAGCATAGGCTAGTAATGGGTTAGAGCGCATATGAGTTCCATATCACGCCGTGTCATTGTGGTAGTTGAAGTATATGCACTTCGACCTGTATATACTTCTTATGCAGAAGTACATTTGTCGTATAACATACACAACTTCAAGTACATACCGGTACTTGATGCATGTCATACTTCAGTAGAAGTACAGTGTAACTTAAGACATGGACACCTTGCATTCTGTACTTGGAAGTACGACAAGCAACGAAACATACCTTTGGAATAGTATGAAATGCATGACATGCCCTGCCCATCACTGCTATGACATGGCACACACTTCAACTTCGACATCAACGCACAGCAACTCACCTGTACATATATGATGTGAGGGATTTTATCAACACCTCACCTGTCATATGAAACGAGTGACTTTATCAATAACTCACCTGTACATATGATATGAGGGACTTGATCTCAGTCTCAAGCGCTCTCGATCTGTGTCTCATTTTCCAGCGCCGTGCACCATAATGTTGGGCATTTACTTCTGAAGTACTTCAGAAGTATTTGTTAACATATTCTGTACCGGGGTGTTCTTAGAAGTACATGACTCACACGCCATGATATGCGGGACTTTATCTCACCTGCACATATGATATGAGAGACTTGATCTCAGTCTCAGCGCTCTTGATCTGTGTCTCATCTCCGAGCGTCCCCATGAACCACTTCTGTGTGTTTGCGTTGGTTGACACATTCTCCAAGCTCTTGAGCAGCGATGCTATTTTCTTCACCACCGTCTCGTGCACCTGCGCACACCATGGCGGCACATGCGCCAGAGTTGATGAAAGTCATAATAATAAGGGGTGGAATAGTAGTAATAGGAAGGGGTACGACAGTGGCCAATGACCCACTTGGGTCACCAGGCATGCATGCCTTGCCTAGTGTGCATATCGATGCGCACGTCAACGCGCACATGTGCCACAGTCGTAATAGCAGGGGTGTGACCGCAGCCATTGTGCCACCTATGTTACCGGGCATGCATGCCTAGTACATACCACATACATGTACCAATGCTATACTTGAAGTATATATATATATACCCAGGCGCACAAAAGCAAAAAGTTCCGCCAAACAACATATTGCGCCAGGCAATACCAGCGTCGTCAATCTGTAATTTTCAAAGTTCAAGCGCGCACCCCAATGTAGGCCACATGTCACTACCCGCTTAACATACTAGCACTTGCAAGTGTTCGTACACTGCCTAGTCGGAACTTCAAGTTGCACTTCAACTTGAAGCGGCCAACTAGGTTATACTTCCACTTGGACTGGCCGGTCAGAGGCAGCTCATCGACCCCATGCTGTCATAGGACATGCTCTCATAGGCCTCCTCCACCAGGCCACAGTTGAAGTTCAATTTCATCCCGTGCTAACTTCTACTTGAGGTGTCGTGCAGAAGCAGCAGCTTACCGACCCCATGCTGTCATAGGACATGGTCCTCATAGGCCTCCTCCACCAGGCTAAAGTTGAAGTTCAAACTCAACTTCAACTGTGCGCACATGCCCTCATGTCTCCATGACTAAACACAAACTTCCACTGTAATTTGAAGTGGCCAACTGAGCTGAACTCCTACTTGAGGCAGCTCACCGACCCCATGCTGTAGTAGGCATGCCCTCATACGCCTCCTCTACCACCTCCGTGCTGGCAGACTTAGGGTTACAGTTTGAGCTTCAACTCTTACTTGCAATGGCCAACTGAACTGAACTTGTACTTGAGGCAGCTTACCGACCCCATGCTGTCGTAGGACATGCCCTCATACGCCTCTTCCACCAGCTCCGCGCTGGCAGAGTTGGCAGCCACGAACACCACAATCGCCAGTGCCTCCACAATGGCAAATATCAGGTACAGGGCCGTCCGTGGCTTGAGGCGCCAGGACAGGAGCTTGAGCGTGCCTTTTTGTGCGGCGCCGCTGGTGACGCCTGAGTCGCTCATGGTGGACTCCCCTGTTGTGGACCTGCACACAATGGTGAAGTTTGTGCATCAGATGTTGAAGTTTGTGTATTTGTCATACATGAGTGTAGTGTGCTTTTCTGTGCGGCGCCTGAGTCGCTCATGGTGGAATCCCCTGTCGTGAACCTGCGCACAATGTTGAAGTTTGTGCATCAGATGTTGAAGTTTGTGTACAGATGTTGAAGTTTGAATGTCAGTCATCCGCGTGTGACACACGAGTCGTCAAAAGCGGAGGTCGCTCTTGTGGACCTGGAGGTGCTCACAGTGTTGAAGTTTGTGCATCCATGTTGAAGTCTGGTTTGTTAGTCATACGTTGGTGTAGCGTGCCAGCCAGACGCATGAGCATCTGGCACAAGTATCGACCACAATGTGGGGCAGTAACACTCTCCTGCAAATATCCGAGCCTTTTGTAGACCACGACAAATCGAGCAGCCACCTGGACACCTAGACCAGTTGGTGCAAATTTAGGGGTTCAAAGCAGCAACATATGTCAACGGGCAGTCAAGGTGCACACAAAGACCCAGTGAGCTGCTGTCTGCCGAAGAAAGTGCGCTTGCTAATCCTGCTACGCACTCTACCGCAGCATGCTGGTATCAGACTGTATAGCAGTGAAGCACGCCACCCAGCTGCGACTTCACACAGCAGACAACGTAACTCACACTCACACTCACATTGCAGATGCCCGTTTTCGGGGGGGCGAAGGTGCCCGCTTTCTGGGGCTCGCACCAGCAGCGGAGCCATTGTTGATGAGTTTAGTGCCGGGGTGTGGCGACGCAGGTGGCGTTCGGCCGAGCTCCTCTTCCCCGGGCACAATGTACTTGTTGGCGCGGCCGACCATGGCAGCCCGTCGCAAGGTTGTCGCCACGTGTTGCCACTGCGATGCTGCAGGGTTCTATCTCCCACCAACCCCCGCCTCCGCACTTTCTGGCTCCGCCAGGTGCAACTTGCCGCGCACGGCTGGCGCGTGGCTGCAACCTAAGGTGCCGCAGCAGTGTCGTGCCTTAGCACCAATAACGTCGCATGGGGGGCAGACCTGTGCTGACGCTGCTCTCCTGTGAGGTTGCTCCAGCCCCAATGGCAGAGCGCCACCCGAACCCCCTGCCGCCGTCATGAGGGGCAGTTGCAACCCTAGGTCTGATTGGCGTCTATCACCGAAAAGAGCGGCCGAGCACGGCCCCACGCCCGGCGTTGTTGCGTCATCTGAGGCTCATCTCCTTCGCCACCGCCGCGGGGTAGTGCAGACAATTTTCCCGACAGTTTCACGCGAAACGGTTGGCTGTGGAAACTTAAGGTGCGGAGAACACACACACATGACCAAGTGGATAGATCACCACACAGGCTTCGGCCTGGCTTTCTGCCCCAGCCACGGGAGTACCTGGGCTCAGTCACCTTTTTGGTTTCTATCACACACATGTGTCGACATGTGCACAACACACAAGAGGTGAGTCTCCGTCTGCAACGGTGGTACGCCTGCTAGTGGGAGCCGCTGCTGCTGGCAGCACTCCGGTGCGGCGGCTGCTTGCCGCTGGTCCCGCCTCAGTGCGCCCTGCCTAGCTTGCTGCTGAGCACTGCTGCTGAGCACTGCTCACCGCGGGCGACTCTGCCGCCACTGCCCGCCAGGCACCAACAGCAGCGGCGCAATACTAATGCAGGCCGGAAGGCCCAGGGCCTCCGAGGGGGCTCACTGCGAAAGTACCTCGCTCGAAGACATCCATGGGGTTGTAATGCATTAGAGTACTGCTGTGCTGTGGCAACATGCCAGGCTTGCGTTAGATAAAAGGCGCAGTGCTCAGCGGTGCCATCTTGTTTGCTAGCAGCAGCATGTGTGATCGTGCTTTTTCCGGTCACACGCACGCCATGTGCACAGAGCTTTCGGCGCCCTAAGCCGAGTTTAGCACAGGTACAATCCGAAGTACAGTCCTACAGTGTCGTTGCCCTTGACAAATGAAGCACCACCACCATCAGGGGGCGGGGGCACCAGTGCCTGCGGCACACGCCTGCACTGTGGCAACGTGCGGCGCCGCTTGGCAGCAGCGCCAGCGCGCATCGAATCCGTGCCAAGATTGTTCGTGCCGCATCGTTGCGCCGCCGCCGGAAACCGCACACCGTGCGCGAACACAGGCGCAGCCCCAACAACGTGTTCACTATTTCGGCATGCACCAGTTGGGTCATGTTGACAAGCCTGTGTCCCGAAAACTGCTGAATATAGGTCCGCGCACTGTGCGTACATGTATGCACAATGGAATGCACTCGACACGGTGTGTCCATTGAGCCTTCACGTTTCTGAAAGTGCGAACACGATCCACTTGCTATCGGCCTGCCCGCACGATAGTGACATGCTGCGGAGCACATCGGTGCTGGGCAGACAGGTACTGCCAAGCACAGCGTAATACAAGAACGTGGCTCAAGCATGCATGCACAACATGAGGTAGGGACTCCAGACGGTATCCTATGGCGGGCCGGCCTGCCCACTCGGACGCCCCGCTCGCCTCTCGACCTGGCTCCGGTGGTGGCGGCGGCTCCGGCGGTGGTGGCTCCCCAGTGTGTGGTGGTGTGTGCAGCAAAGTTGCGAGCAGGCAAGACCCCCACAGTGTGCCAAGCGATAGAGAAGAAAACCTCTGATTGAATAGGCATAGCAGTGGTGGCTGGGCACTCGCTGGCACCTTGTCACCGGGCCCGAGCACGGTGATGGACAGCTGGAGCATGCCCGGCGCTTTCTTGCCAGGGTTGTCGGTGGACTGTGCCGGGGACATGGCAAAAAAATACATACATGCACGCCACATGTGTGATTTACGTGGTTAGTGATGGGGCACAGCCTATATACTTTGCATTATACGCCGCATAACGTATGTAAATACAGGGTGTCACGTATTCAGATGACAGTCTTCTTGTCTGGGTTGTTGGTGGACTGCGCCGGGAACTTGGCAAAAAAATACATGTAAACCGCACGCGTATTACGTGGGGTTGCAGAAGGCAAAAAAAAAGACACTGTGGGCATGCAAAAGCCTGGCCGTTTGGTGCCGTGTAGCCTGCTGACCAAAGGTTGTCAGTGCTCGCATAGGCAGCTGGAGTAAAGCATAGACAAGGATGAGACACAGATAAACCCGTTGTTTCGCGCCTCCCCCAATTAGCAGACGGATATGTGGTGCTAAATATACTATCAGTACCTGTATTGTAGTAGCAGATGTTGCACGTGCGCCAGTGGCCTACCGCAACTACCGCAAAGTGCCCTACCGCATTTCCTGGAGCAAGAGTGTAACGGCATGCCTGCCGACGCTGTGACTGCCAGCCGTGTGTGGAGGGGCAACACCAGCTGGGTTTGCTACACATGCGGCAAGCGAAAACGAACTATATGCCTACATACTTCCGAAGTACCTTCCGAAGTATATAGGTAGTAGTAAGTAGCAGGTGCCTACTGCGCAGCATTTCTTGAATTACACACAAAGCCTATAGGCATTGTATACCATCAGCAATCATGTGTTCAAGGCGAGTTTGCTGTGTAAGCGGCAGCGTGTCACAGTGTCAGCACCCGGCGCACGTCGACCAGCTACTTGGGGACCACACGGTAAATCAACAGGCATTAATGTTATATCATAAGTGCAGGAATCGAGTGGTCACCTGGCGCATGTCGACCAGGTTGACCCACTGCCGGTAGAGCTCGTGGCCGGGCATGAGGTACACGGCCTCCAGGTCAACCTGCGCCATGCCACACACACAAATGCAACCGGATATTCCGTGTCAGCACTCCACGTCGCGTACAACAAATGATGGGTCACAGCGTATAAATTTGCATTAAACGGCGTATAGCAGATGTGAATATGGTGTATAGCGTATGCAAACAAACGTATTCACAAATACGGCAAAAGTGCTGCACATCGGGATTTTGGGCGTAGAAACGTAGCATTACGCCGTACTAGGTCAACCTGCGCCATGCCACACACCAGTGCCACAGAACATTCCATGTCAGCACTCCTCCCCCCCCCCCCCACACACACACGCGTGCTTGCCGCATGCATCACGCCGGCATCAAAGGCTGTCTGGCAGGGTCTGTGTGACCGGTGACGTCTAATGGGCAGCACGTGCTGCCGTGGTACGCTGCAATGCTCTCGAGAGTGACTTTTCACAAGCTGCACGGCCCCACGGCGCCCACACGCAGAGCGGCGTTGCCAGCTGGAAGCTGCCAACTAGACTAGGGCCATGACGAACTTCAACGCATCGCAGGCTGCTATAGGCGGCTGCAGCGGGGATGATGACAAATGCATACACTTCTGAAGTATATATTACTAGTACTGTAGTATTATACCGGCACCCTATTTAAATAAATAGGTACCGTTGACCGTAATGTCTAGGCACTGCGATTTTGGCAACCCTGCGGTGTGTTGTCACCTGGAAGCTGCCAATGAGCCGTGTCTTGGCGGACTGCGCGTCCCTCACGTCAACGCGTATCACGCCGCAGTCAAGGTCGTCCTGCGATGCAGTTGTTAGGCAGCGGCGGCAGCGGGTGTCAGTGGCAGCGACAAGAGTGGCGGCCGGCACCAGCAGCGCAGCACACCAGGAGGCGGTGGCAAGGGGGAGTGGCAGCTGGCAGTAGCAGGGGACAGGAGCATCGCATGCCCTTGTCGGCTGCAAAAGGCAAATATGCGTGCGTGACAAACGGCAATCACAGTGGGAGGGGGGGGGGGAGCAGGCACGCACACACCGCAGCCCCAAGCCCCCCCCCGCAGGTGCAAGAAAGAGTAGCACGGCAGGGCTGATCACACCTGCTAAGCCTAGGCCTTGGGGCAAAGTCGCCAATGTGGTGTGGAACACGCCATGTCTACCACAACAGTGGGGGGCCTTGCACTCAATGCCGGGCAAAGGGAAGTTGATTTTCTACCGTGCACACTCTTTGATGCTGTTCGGCACAGTGCCACAGACTTGCCCATCCCTGATGTCCGCGTACCTTTGCACGCCGTTGGGCTCGTACTACAACTTGAAGTACTCGAAGTACCTCGAAGTATATGACAGCTTTTGTAGGAGCGGTAAGCTCCATGTCTCCCCACTCGTGGCGGCCGTCACCCTGGGACGAAGCCTGTGCAAGGGGGTGAACAAAGCAAACCTCGCGCCTACCCAGGGCAGCAATTCTCACACTACTGAAGCGCGGATTCCATCATGGAGGTATGGTGCGTTCAAGGAACAATACATCCTGAAGTACTTCGCATACCGTCGAAGTAGCACTTAATCCAGCCAGCGCGAGGTTTTTGGTGTTCAAACCAACTTGACCCCAGAAAAGTGCGCATTTCCGCACCTTTTTCATGTTGTGCAGCTCAAAGAAGAAGAGGTCGTCGAAGACCGCCTGCAGTACGCCCTTCTTGATGCGCGTGTGCTCCACGTGCTGCACACATTTGCGGGAGTGCGCCAGCAGGTGACCAGGAGAGCAGCACGCAAAGAGACGGCGGCAGCGGCCAGGATGAGCAAAGGAGAAGCAGGGGGGCAGCGCAGTCGGCAGCCGAACGCAGAGGTACGGTTGGCACTTGCCAGTGCAGTTTGCGCATGACGTGATAGCAGGCAACCAAGATTGCAGCTCTCAAAGAGACGGCGGCAGCAACCAGGATGAGCAAAGGAGAAGCGGGGGCACAGCACAGTCGGCTGCCAAACACAGAGGCACGGTTGGCACTTGCCAGTGCAGTTTGCGCGTTACATGCATGGCTGGCGGGCCTGGGCTAACACGGCGGTGTCTGCGTCTGAAGCAGGGTGCCTCAGAGGGGGTGAGTTGGCACAGGCACACCAGTGGCTGCAGACCGCGACGCTGCGAGCGTGGATGCACGAATGAACATAAAAGGCTGGTCCGAGTGAAATGTTGGTGTTGATTGCGACTAGCGGCCATGCACAATTTCGGGTTGGTTGCGACTGTCCACTTGGTCTTCACCACCAGCAACGGCAGCAGCGGCAGCAGCAGCGGCAATGGACTGCAGCTCGAGCACAGGGCCCGCTTTGCGACAGACACCCATTGGCCAGCAAAAAGTGGGTGATGCGACACAGGCGCACCAGCAGCTGCAGCCCGTGGGACTGCGAGCGTGAATGGACGAATCAACAAAAAAGGCTAGTCTAAGTCAAACATTGTGTCCAGTGCTACAAGCGGTCATGCACAATTTTGGGCTGGCTGTAACTGGCCACTTGGGTCATCATCATCAACAACCGCAGCAGCGGCGGCGGCTGCGGCGGCGGCATTGGGGCTGCAGCTGGAGCACAGGGCCCGCCTCGCGACAGATACCCATGGGCCAGCACAAGGAGTCGGCAGCAGCTGCCCTTCACACAGCAGCAGCCATCCCCAGTGTCGGCTTTCTGCAGATGGGAAAGGCGGCGCCCCAGGTGTAAGGCATGGGGGGCTGACCAAAGCCCCAAGCGGCAAAGCGATGCACACACTATGGCCACAGCTGGTGCGCGCGCGCCTGCACCAGCACCCGCAACTAACTTCAACAGTACGCTGATGATAACTTCAAGTGTGTGTGGCGCAGCACCCCTTTACCAGTGTGCGCGGCAGAATAAATCACCCAGCCAGAATCCACCTTCTGCCAGACTGGCTGGGCAGAATGTTTCTGCCAACGGCAAGAATGGCAAAACAAAATCAGGCCGGGAAAGCATCACCATGACTTCTGCGACTGCCAAGGAACTGATAGTGTTGCACGGTGTATACAGTAGGACATGTTTTGCACAAGGCTTGACCAGCTGATGGCACGTTTGCTCTGAAAGCGTGCCGAGCAACCGCAATGCAGTACCAGTGCAATGTCTGCTGAGCAGGTGCTGCGACAACCTGTCACAGGCCTTGCTGCACACCTGCTGCAGTATGCTGCATATGCCAGCTGCGGCACTGGCAGCATTATATTTATGCAGCATTATGGCAGCATTATCGGCTGCTGCAGGCACCGCACCTGCCACATCGTGTCCTGTCTCAAGCATGGTCTGAACTTCAACACCTAAGTTCAACAGTTTGACCTTCAACATGCCTGGGTCTGAATGCCATTTGAGCACTGGGTGGACGCATGCAGCACTACACTAGGTGACGGTGTGTCACAGATGTGTACCAGACACGCACAGGAGCCTTTATGAGTCACATGTACAGAGGCCGCGCACAAGCACAGGGGAGGCGTTTAAAGGCGTTGAGCACTTCTGCCGGCTGAACACCTCTTCCAGCAGGTTGGCTTGGCAGAAGGGGCAGAAATGCTTGGCAGAAATGGTGTGGCAGAAACCCAGGTTTCTGCCGTGCACACTGCCCTTTACCTTGTCGCAGATGGTGATGTAGACGACGGGGTCACAGCTGCCCTTTATAGGGTCCTTTGCCACCAGCTCCCGGACCATGACAATGTGGACCATGACGGTGTAGTCTCCCTCCTGCGCCGCACCACACACACGCGTTATGTGAGCGTCTACACATCAAAGGGCAGGTGAGCGTACCGTCTGCGGCTGCATCCATTCGCCCACACCGGCATGGCACATGCCACATGCGAGTGCCATGCACATGGGCCATGTCACTCGCCCAATGTATTCTCGTGCGCACCGCACTCTTCCTCTTCAGTAGAAGAGATAACATCCCGCTGTACGGAACACAAAGCCGGCCTGTGCGGAGATATACTTCGGAACATGTATACGCATACGTAAATACTTGAAGTACATGTGTGCACCATGAGCTGGGTTGGGATGGAAGAAGGTCCCGTAGGGCTGCAGTGTGTAGCCCACCAGCAGCAGTGCTGTAGAGCAGGATTCTGGGCTTGCGGTTTAGTGCACCTTATGTTTGACAAATTGAACACGGGGGAGCAACATGCTTGAACATGCTGTTTCTCTCTCACGCACATGATCCGCGATCGGATCCGAATACACATATATCGTAGCGTACTTGAAGTGCACACACACTTCACTGCACTTGAGTCATGCATCAAGACACGCCACACACCTAGGGTATCTGAGTGCAGACTGTACGCGCAGGTGTCAGTGAGCCGGGGACAGTGACTGGTGTTCCTTTCTCCAACTCCACTTCGGGTACAACAAGCCCTATGCGCATTTGTGTAACCGGAAAAGGAGTGACCCACATGTTAAGCAGCTGCAGGATCACAGAACCCGGTATGATGCCAACAAGGTAGGCCCTGTACAACAGCCTATCTGGCTGCTTGTAGGCTGCAGCTTAAACACCTGCAGCCTAAGCTTGAGCTGCCCTTCGTTGCTTTTCACTTTTTTCACTTACTTTTAGCTGCTCTCTTGCGTTCTGTTTCATGCTCCGCTCCATGAAGCTCCAAACGCTGGCAGTCAAGTCAGTCTGCGCTCGTGTAGCAGCCGCTTTGTGACAAGTTGAAGCTGCAACTTGCACTGAATTGACATCGCAAGGACATGAACTTCCAGTTGGCGCTCACCAGCTGCAACAGCCTCAGCAATGCAGGCAGCACAGACTGCTGCACCACCGGCGGGCACCACAGCCAATGGTGCGCGGTGCAGCTGTCGTTGAGGGCTTGTGTGCACTTCCAGTAAGACTGGCCTAGCTGCGGCGCCATTCATGACAGCACAGATGAACTGGCGCCTGCCAGGTTCAGTGATGTTATCACAAGCGCATGGGATGCCAGCACACGGGTTGTGTTGGCAAACACCAGTTCGAAGCTGGCGAGCAGAATCACGTGTATGTCGCATGTTGGTGGAAACACACGAAGGCGCGCAACCATCAGCTGTTGCAAACTCCAAGACTGAATATCAGACCCACACATCGGTTACCATTTGAGTTGCTACATGCACCACTGGGTGGTACCATGCTACAGTTTGGGTTTGGCAGCGGTGCCACCTGGTGCGGCCACCTGCTGGTCCAGGAGCAGCTGCCGCTGGTGCCCAACGCCGATGTGGAGGCTTTGCCCCAGAGGCAGTGGCAGCTCGTGCGCAACAACTCGGACAGGATGGTGCTGCGTACAGGCACCGTGTGACATAGACATCGTCCACCACCTCAGACAGATGTAGGCCATGCTGGTGTGTTTGCTTTGACACAACAAGTGTGGGAGTCAATCCCTCACACCTTGGCACCACCAGTCGAGGAAGCTGCTGTTGCACCTTCGCCACCAGCCTTGCAGGTCGCTGGCACAGCACACGTCGCTGCCGCCGCTGCTGCCGCTGCTGCTGTTGCGCCCTCGCCAACAGGTCGCTGGCAGAGCAGGCTGTTGCTGCGCTGCCGCGCAGCAAGAGAGAAGCGACAGTTACGATGACCTGCAGAACCAGCTTGGTAGCGCGCGAGCTGGAGCACCGCGGGTGGCAGGGAGAGCTCGCCTGCGAGCTGCATGACGACCTGTTCGTCTGGCCCACCTGCAGGTCCTACATGTCCTCGCCGGTAGCCATTGCCTTGCACGGTGTGATGTGTTTGAAAGTGCTGCTGTTTTTGTTGCCAGTTTTCGTACTGCAAGTGTCCGTGTACTGTCTGTGGACGCAGGACCCCTACGTGTGAACTTGTCCCTCTCCCAGCTTTACCACTGGTACATTGCATGCGCTGGGGCTGCACTTGCCCGTATCTCCACTTCCCTCCGCTCGCTGCACCTTAGTCATTTATTACTGCCATTATCACATGTACCTTATACTTCACATGTGTACTTCAAATGCGTATATATGTAATGACACACGTCACACACACACGCGGCATACTGTTCTTACCTACTACGTAAGCAGTAGGTAAGCACTTTACGCTTGAAATGACACGCGCTGGGGGGGGACTTGCCTGGATCTCCGACTTTTCCGCCCGCTGCACCTCTGCGCTGCGCGCCATTACTACCTTAAACTACGTAGCATGCAGCATGTAATACATGTAGTCATCCACACACACACACACCACCCACACACAGCATGCGGTTAGTATCTACTTCGAACTACCTAGGTAAAACTTGCATTGTACGCGCTGTTTGCGGACTTGCCTGTATCTCCACCTTCTCCGCCCGCTGCACCTCTGCGCTGCGCGCCTGCATGGTCTTTGCGCGACTGTCGGTGTCCGCGGCGCGAACCTCATCCTCCTCAGTGCTGTAGCCCAAGGTGGTCGACAGGGAGCTGGTGGACCACTGGTGCTCCAGTTGCTGCGCAGAAGCACCAGACAGGTGGCATCCGCCGCAAATGAGGCAGACCAGAAGGTGACAATGCATTAGGAGGAGGAGGGGGGGGGGATTGGACAGCAGAAGCGCATGCAAAGGCATGTTCCCGGAGAAGAATAGTGGTGGTCCAGCCGTTGTGTGGAGGACAGCTAAAACGGTTGATAAGCTGGGGCCAGCTGCGTGGCGGAGCGATGTTGACACGGGAGCATTCCTGGACAAATTCACTTTGAGCACACCAACTACAGAAGCACTATGTAGTAGTTGCATCTGTGGTCAGGCGCAAACAGTGCTGCGGCGACAACAGCGCATGCATAGGGCAGAGATGTGCGACAAACACATCTAGCCGGGGGGGGGGGGGGGCACATGCCCTCACACACGGCACCACATGTTGTTCGTTTGTGGCGAGCCTCCACCAGTGCGCCAGTAGATATACACGCTTCAAATACATACTGGTACATACTACTTCCGAAGTACTTCCAAGTATACTACAAGACATGCGCTAGTATAGTACTAAATCATATCATGGTATGTGTGCATATTATGCGGCTGTAGCGGCGCTGTGGCTGAACGGGCATGGTGCCAGGAACGCCCCCCCTGCTGTGCACTTGCCAGGGAGCAGGAGGGTCGTGGAGCACTGGCGCTCAGCCACAAGCAAGGTACTTGAATTACTTCGGAAGTAATAGCACTATACCATAGGCATAGGTACATAGAAGTACATATGTACATACACTTTGAAGTATATACCGTACTTCTAGAAGTTTATAGCTTTGTGGTATACTTCTAAAAGTATGTTATACCAGATACAGGGATGAAGTACTTCGAAGTACCATATGTCATTGTATTCACAAAGAGAGGTGGATACGTACCGAAGGTGTGGCACCATACTGGGGCAATCGCGAAGCGCACTCGGCACCAAGGACAGACAGAGGGCGAGGCACACACAAAACACAACTAGACTGTGGTGACCGACAAGGGGAAACCGGTGGCACCAGGGCACATGTGCCCCTGGCACAGACAACATCACAATGGCAACCGCTGGGTGGCGAGTGGTGGCAGACTAGCTCACGGGCGGTGCTCACCTGAGCGCCCTGGTGGTACATGTCCATGTCCACCTGGCTGCCCGCGTGCCTGGGGACCAACTTCAACTGCAGTGTTGAAGTACACATTGAAGTACACCGGCACAGCGCACAAAACACACAGCACAGGGGCACGCAGCACACATGGGTTGAGCTGGGCGGGTCGTCGGCACTTGCGGTGCGTGGTTTTCGGCACTGAGTCAGCCGGCTGCTGCTGCTGCTGCTGAGCATCTGTCTGTGACTTGTAGCCTTCTCCCATTGTGGGCACGGCCGCGCTGTCGCACCAGCTGATGGTCGGTTACCGTCTGGTGCAGTTGGTCTTCATGTGGAGACAGCAGCAGAGCAGGCTCGCAAAGCCAGTTTGGTTGCAGCAGCCACATTCGCAACCGAAGCACGCGTCCTCTGTGACTCCATCGCATGCATGTGACCGATTACTCGTGATGGTTTTTGGTACGCGGCATTGTGCAGCAGTGGGCTCCGTGGGAGGGGTGGAGTCACTGGCTCGTGGCGCACTTGCTGTGGCTCCATCGCATGCATGTATATCAGTGTGACCAAGCACTTGTGATAGTTTGCTGTAGGCCGCACTGCGCAGCAGCGGCGCCTGCGGCCACGCAGGTGTGGGGATGCAAGAGGGTGGCATCAGAGCGGCCAGTCACTCACCGTGAGAGTTGCGACCGTCTTGGCGTTCACGCCCAACATGCCGCCGTCCTTCACCTCCACGTCCCTCACAAACTCCTGTAAAAGGCGTGTCAGCGGCAGGGGCACGCATGGCACGCATGGCGGCAACACTTGTGGTGATGGGTCACGGCGTATTAATTTTGCATTATACGCTCGTATGACGCATTATGCTTGAAGTAGTATATATACTGAAGTATAATTATATATGTGTATTACATACTTCAGAAGCATATAAATATGTATACTACTATGTGTGTATTATATGCTGTTGTATTCCTCGGAAGCATCCCTAGCCCTTAAGGGTACTCACCGGCGCGTGTAGGGTGTGGGCCACTGGTTCTGACCAAGTGGAT